>CAKNWT010322642.1:0-19645 GCA_932066315.1 Andricus coriarius
GAGTCGTCTTTCACAAACCATGGTAACGTTAATCGGCACAACATGCATTATTGGAGTGTAGAAAATCCACATTGGTTGCGTGAAGTTGAGCATCAGCGTCCATGGTCCGTGAACGTTTGGTGTGGAATAATTGGAGATCAACTTATCGGTCCGTATTTTATTGATGGAAATTTGAACGGTGAAAAATATCGTAACTTTTTAGAAAATCAACTTCCAATATTGCTGGAAGACCTAAGCTTGGAAGTGCGACACAACATGTGGTTTCAACATGACGGTTGTCCAGCACATTATGCGGCAATCGCGAGGGAAGTACTCAATCGCGAATTCAATGGACGATGGATCGGTAGAGGAGGTCCAGTAAGTTGGCCTGCCAGATCGCCAGATCTTACGGCGCCGGATTTCTATTTGTGGGGTTATCTAAAGAATCGCGTCTATCAAGAAGTGCCCACAACTCGTGATAACATGATCGAGCGAATCAGGTCTGCTTGTGCACAAATATCACCAGACACAATTCGCAGTTGTGTGGAATCTTTCAAAGCTCGGATTAACAAGTGCATCGAAGTGCGAGGACACCATTTTGAGCACTTATTGTAAAATAATTAATCGAAATCAAGCATCCCTGTGGTGAGAGGCAAGGGGACTCACCGAAATTAAGCACCCCGTTGGATGGTGAGAGGCAAGGGGACTCACCGAAATTAAGCACCCCGAAGGGAATAGACAACTACTACGTCCGCGTCGTTATTCCTGGGTAGAGCTAAAAGTAGTGTCAACAATTTCATTTTTCGCAATTGCAGCGCCCCTGCCTCCTGTGGGGGTGGGGTAAATTTTAACAAATCTTTTTTCCCCCTCGAAAACAAAAAGTTTTTATTCGAGACATTTTTTCCGTAGGATGCGTATTTTTTTAGATATTTCGTTGTCTCAAGTTAAAAGAAACACCCTGTATATATATGTCTATATATAACCTCATAAAATCTGGGGAGGAATGTCCATCAATCATTTCCGAAGAGGTGAAAAAAGCACTTAGTGGCACGAAAAACTTTCCGGTGCTGGAACTGATTGTATCAAGAACTGCTGGTGGAAGAAGTTTACTTCTATACATCAACACTTGTTGATGAGTGCAAATTGTCCAACCCAGAGAACACCAGGCCAATAACTTGTTTGAACACACTTTACATTTTACAGCTGTCCTAAAGAACAGGATTGTTCGGCGAATCGAGCCTGTGTGGCGTGAGATGCACGAACAACGTGACTCGAAAAATGTTGTAGCAGGCTGTCGAGAGAACCTGCTAATTGACAGGTGTTTCTGCAAAGATGCTGCAGCCCATCAACGCGTCCTTTCAATGGCCTGGATTGACTACCGCAAAGCTTTCGATTCAACCTCTCATAGACTTATCATCTGCCTGTTGGAAAGCTTGAAGGTGCATCCACACATAGTGCCTCTTTGGAAAACTAGATTTTTGGCGTTCCCGAGGACCCTGAGCTTGTGGGTATAAGTGTTATTAGACATCTTGACACTGGAGAGACCTATACATACCTGGGCGTGCCTCAAAGCCGCATTCAGGACGTAACATCAGTAAAGGAGTCTCTCCGAAGCAGATACAAGCATCTTTTTCGACGGATTTGGTCTTCCAATCTGTCAGCGTTGAACA
Organism: Andricus coriarius; assembly: GCA_932066315.1. Lineage (NCBI taxonomy): Eukaryota > Metazoa > Arthropoda > Insecta > Hymenoptera > Cynipidae > Andricus > Andricus coriarius. Next base: position 1,650 of record CAKNWT010322642.1, read on the forward strand.
AGATATCTGCGACTAACATGCTTGCCGTACCAGTTCTACTCTACTCGCTTGGGGTGGTTCAATGTACGAAGAACGAACTTAAAGCCCTTGAGGTCACCACACGTAAGATCATGCATATGCATACAAGCTTCCATATCAATTCGTCAATTCCGCGATTATACATTTCACGCCGTCAAGGCGGAGCAAGCGGCCGAGACCCTTGGCTTGAATTTTAATATATGAAGTGAGGAAAGTGCATGACTCCATTTAGATGCTTCACTTATGAAAGCAGCAGTGAAGAAAGCAGAAGTTAAAAATTCCGTCAAGAGCTACTCGACAAGAAAATGCACGGCGATTTTCACAGAAATGTAGAAAAACAGTCCTCGTCGAAGAAGCATACATTTGCTTGCCTCAGATCATCAGGACCTAACTCAGGTACAGAAGGTTTTATTTGCGCATGCCATGACGGTGTTATTTCCACCTTAGCATACCGCGACCGCATTTTATGTCAAGAAGTTCCCAGCGATAGGTGCAGAGCATGTCATGCACACGCTGAGTTCCTGGAACAAATACTATCGTGGTTTCCCAGTCACGCAGGCACGACGTACATCTATAGACATAATGCGGCCCTCAGAGTGCTTTATTACCATCTTTGTCGCTGTTACCATGTTGGCCGCGACCCTGCCCTGCCGAACGCTCCAAGGGAAATAGATTCAATTGTCCAAAACGAGAAGTGCCAAATTTTCCAGAACTACGATTTTCGGACAGCAATCTCCGTTGCACACTCGAGGCCTGACATTATTCTCCAAGACTTCGAGAAACAAACTATATTCGTGATCGAATTCTGGGCCCCGTCTGAATACAACATCACTGCCAAGGAGAAAGAAAAGAAGGAGAGGTATCAATAACTTAAAAGGGAGCTGCAAAGACTGTACCTAAAATATTCGGTAAAAGTAATTGTCCTTGTGATAGGTGTTCTCGGAGGTGCGAAACTATCACTGGCCAAACCCCTTCAACATACCAGAACCGGTGGTCTCTTTCGAAACGACCAAGCCTGGTGTCAACCACCTACAGCTCTCCGATCTCGGGGTACAAAATACCTCCCATACCCAAAATATAGAACCGTTCCCAGAATGCGACGCTCGGGTCTATCCAAAAAGACCTTACGAAAATGCCCAAACTAGGTAGACTATTCCCCAGGACTACAGCGCCCGAGTCAGAAATCGAAAATCGCAGAATTAAAGCCGATAGGAAGAACATCCTGGGTCTGGAGAGAACCAAACGGAATAGGTACAGCCGCATGTCCTTTACCGAAACTCTACGTGAGGAATGTCGATCTGATTTTACGAAATTCAACCTAAACATTGAAAATGGAAGGTTTCCTAGACCAAGCCCACAGAATAAACCGCGTAGAAGCAATATAGGTTACAACGATACACATACCCATGACCATTCTTCAGACAAAGATACGGTTTATAGCAACAGATCAGCCAACAGAAATCGCTTAGGAAATAGGGACTTAGGAAAAATTGTTTTGGGTTGCAACCTCACAGTTGACGGTAAAAGCGATCTGAGCGCAGATGGGTTTTTAACAAAAATTGAAGACCGTGGGAGGCTAACTAAGGTATCGGATGAGGAATTACTGATGGAAATGCCGGTTTTATTAGGGGGAATCCCGTTAAAATGGTTCAGAAACCACGAGAAAGAATTTTATAGTTGGGGATAATTTAAAAAAGAGTTCAGATCTCACTTCGGCGACGATGACTTTGAGAGAAGAGTTAAGGAGCAAATTCAGTCTAGAACACAGGGTAAAGATGATTCTATATATGACTATCTAACAAATGTTCAGTGCTTAATGTATTTGATCGAAGACGCAGTCAACTCAAAAGACAATTAAGCAATCGCCAACGTCAGCGTTGAAAGAAGAGGTAGACAACACACACCCCACGTCGGTTTTGAGGAGGGGGCAGGTCAGCAAAAAATTAAGGCTTCTGCTGATAATAAAACGACCAAGCCTCAGCCTAAAAGCTCCAACGAGGTGATCTGATTTATCAGCAAACAGACAAGCCACTTCCAAAAAGGCTGTGCCTCGCCCAGAAGGTTGGTTTGCTACGCATGCAAACCCGAGGGCTTCATAATAAAGACGTTCCCTAAATGCTCGGGAAACGAGGTGAAGAAACAGTGAACTCGGTCTGCACTGCCTCTCCGCTGCTCGATACCGAAATAATAGATCAAAATTCAACTTCGGCAAACTCGAGCCCCGATAATATGTAGATATGGGTAGTTATGAAGGCGTTACTGTACCATCTGAGATCGAGTTAGACCTGGCCATTTCGGCAATTGGAGACTCGAGTATCGAAAACGCAGAGACAATAGCCTGCACTGCCTATTCAAGATTCGAAACGGATAGGGATACGAATAGGATGATAGATCCTACCGAACTTACAGGATTTAATGAACCGACAGATCCCCTTGGCGGATATCTCTCGGTCAGAGAAAGTTATTTAGCTTAATTCAGCCAGAAGAATTAGTAGTTCAGGCTCAGATACATACAAATCCGAAAATAGATTATTCAACCAAAAAGATGAGACCAAGTATAACGTGCCTTGCAGCAAAGTGGAAGATCTTGAGAAAATTATTGCGATTAAAGAGAGTTTGTCAGAAATGGATTTGATTAGTGGTATTATGGAATCGACATAAATGGCCAATAGGGTTCATGTTAGGGCTTCTATCGATTCCTTGTCATCAGACACATTGATAGATAACGCATCTTCTGGCTTTTTGTTAAGAGGATCAGCTGGGATAAAATAGAAAATATCTCCGGGAGACAACTGGATTGCAAAAGGAAATCTTGTATGACCATGGTTAATGGTTCCGTTGATGCTATTATGAGAAAGGTAATTCTACCATTAATGACTGATAGAGTTACGCGGCCGTGTAAGGCTATAATAGCAAATAACCTGCATACTGAATTGAAATTAGGTCTGGATGGTTTGGGAAAGTTTGATATGGCATTTCTCTCACGGTCGCATAAGGTTTTTATGCCAGACTCGGAGGCGAAACATTCTCCTTTAAAACAATGGTTAGTGGAAGAGGAAAATTCTAGCGGTATAGCAGCCCTACATGAAGGGAGGAGGAAGCTTTGAACGCATTTTTAAAAATAAAGTTCCCTCCAAAATCGCAGGGCCCCTTAGGCGCGACCCACCTCATCACTCATTCCATTGGCGTGCTGGGACATAGCCCAATTCAGGGAAGGTATAGAATAGTGTTTCTAAAGTACAGGCGATCATTTACGAAGAGGTTGATAGGTTCTTGGTCAGGGGTATCATAGCGCAATCGTACAGCGAATGGTTCGCACCCATCGTGATGGCTCGTAAGCCTGAAGGAAAATATCGTTTATGTTTGGATTTTCGGAAACTGAACACTATTTCCAAGAAAAATGCTTACCCTCTTTTAATATAACTGCCATTTTGCGACAACTTAAAGCTACGAGGTATATTACGAGATTAGATTTGAGTGCCGCGTTCAACTAGATCCCGTTAGACTAGGGCAGTCTGGCATATACAGCATTTAAAGTACCCGGAAGGGGGCTATTTTAATTTTTAAGGATGCCCTTTGGGCTCAGTGGGGCCCCTGTCAAATTTCAGACGCTCATTGATAGGGTGATAACCACAGAAATGAGACCCAATGTCTTCAGTTATCTGGAGGATATTATGATTGTAACAGAAATTCGATTAACACCTGCATTGGCTAGGGAAGGACATCGACCGAGTAATGCAGGCTGGTCTGACGATAAATGCAAACAAGAGTAATTTTTGTTGTTCTGAGGTGAAATATCTCACATTTGTCGCCAACAATTATGGTCTCAATGTAGACGCTGATAAGCTCGCCCCCATAGTCTCATACCCGGCCCCTGAAACGGTCAAACAACTGCGAAGATTTATGGGCATGGCCTCTCGGTATAGGCGGTTTATACCGGAATTCGCAACGAAGCCGAACCTTTAACCCGATTCTTCCGAACTAGTATTAAGTGGCATTGGGATGAGAAACAGCAAGGCGCTTGTGAAAACTTAAAGGCAGTTCTGACTAGCGCTCCCATACTCGCGTGCCCAATTTTTAAGGAAGTGGAGGAGAGTTACGAGTTTGACATTACGCACCGTAGAGGTGCTTTGCATCATGTCCCAGGCGCCTTATCTTGAATTACCATACGAGAATTCGCAGAGTGATGGATGAAAAGGTTTTTGGGCGGGAGCGTCCAAGAAGAGAAGCGATGGATAAGTTTTATGTATATTTTTTTGGGGGGTTTCTTTCCCATCGTTCTCCGACACCTTAGTGATCAATTCTTGGAAATTAAAAATTACCGCAAGAAACCAAAGATGAATTTTGTTTATATCTCTTGCGTGGTGCACTTCGGTTTCTTTTCCCAAGTGTGACTCCCTCATAACATCTGCGAAGTAGACAACCCCTGTGATTATTAATTTCTACCCAGAGGATACCAAAATGGTTAAAACCAGCTTACTGCCGGAAGAGCACTTGGAGGAGTGGCTAATCGTTTGAAGGACCTAATGAGGGGGAAACCGAGGGTTATCAAATGTCATCAACTATGCTGAGAACAGAACCCGCCAGCATTTAAAAGACCCCTGGGACCCGGCTTAGGTGGGGGGAGTTGTAACAGGGTAAAATTGACCTGTCACTTGTTGAAAGGATCAACATAACCACTCCCACCGGCAAGGGAAAATAATCATTCTCTCTCTTCGCTTGGGAATTTGGGACGAGATTCTGTTATCGTCGAGATTTCATCCGAGAGCGAAACTGACAGCTCAGCGCAATGTCAACAACTACACCACGTTCAAAAACCACAGAGTGGTGCTACCGCGGTCAGCCAGAAAGAGAGAGAGAACTAAAGTACAGAATATCCTTTTCTGGCCTGCGGATCCCGACCAGTATTCCGCCATTTGACAAACGAAGGGAGCACAACACACCACCGCGCACTGGAGGTAGACAAGATGCTGGTATTTGTCAGTCCCAGCTCTACTGAGATACTAATAGCCCCATATTCGATCCGACTGAAGAGGAAGGAGTAGTCTGGTAGTCTGTCCTCTTCTAGCCTATCGACTGGATCTAGCAGATCGCCGCGTTTCCGGAGGAAGGAAGGTGACACGATGGAAAGAGAAGAAGACAGAAGTCAACCCTTCATTAGACAGCCCCATTCCATAATTCCTGAAGCCCATATTCCGGTAGCCCTGTAAATGGCAAAGGGCACTCGGATTCGATGAAACCATTCCATAAGCTAAACCCTTTTTTGATTTATACTTGAGCATTCGGAGAGGATAATGTAAGCTCGGAAAAAGGATGCCACACAGAATCGTAGGGATATAACATTAACAAAGTTCTCTTGTTTGGCGGCAGAAACATCTGAACATTCTTCCAGCAAGATGGCGGTCGTCGATAGTCCTGGAAGCTGCGATGGGCGGAAGGCGTCGAGCCAAAGGGCTGCGGCGCGCTGATTGGCGCAACTCGAATCGGGTAACGTAGCGAACCTGCTGACTCCGAATTCCGCGTCGTTACACTCTCGCTCCGAACTCCCGATAGAGCACTGCGACGCATTGTACTCGGGAAGATAAATTTTGAACAAATATTGAATTAATTGAATTTTGACTAATAGAAAATATCCGATGAGCGAAAGGGAATAAGGAAGTAAATGAAGGTTAAAGGGGTAAGAAATTTTTTTTATTCTAGCGGAGACTTTTGGCGGCCAGTTTTTAAATGATACAGCTTGTAGATACAGCCAGAACCCTTAGCCAGCCCTTTAAGAGCCGCGAAATTTGTGATTTTTCTTGAAATTGCATTTCCTGAATTCTACGATTTGCTTCAATTCCATCAATTTGTGGAGTTTCACGAATTCAATCAATTCATGGGATTTATGTAAATTATGGAATTCACGGAATTCACGAAATTCATAGACTTTACCAAATTCACGCAATTCATGGATTTCACCAAATTCATGGAATTTACGGAAATCACAGAATCTATGAAAATTCGTCGAATTCAAGGAATATCTGGAACTCCAGAAATTCATGGTATTCAAGGAATTCAATGTATTAGTCACGAAATTCATTGAATTCACGAAATTCATGGAATTCACGGAATTCATTGATTTCATGGAATTCAAGGAATTCATGGAACTCCCGGAATCCATGAAGCTTCAGAAATTTATGGAATCCAATTTATTCAAAGAATATATGGCTTCCAGAAATTCACGGAATTCAAGGAGTTTGTGGAATTCAAGGAATGAGTGAATAGCGCGAATTCGTGGAATTCCAGGAATTCGCGGCTTTTAAGGAATTCAAAGAATTCATGGAATTCTTTGAACTCCTTGCATTCCATGAACGACTTGAATTTAATGAACTCCGTGAATTCTATGAATTCCGTAGATTCCACGAATTCCGTGAATATCAGGAGTCCACGCTTTTTTTTGAATAACTTGAACTCCAAGAATTCCTGGACTTTCATGAGTTCCTCGAATTTCATGTATGATCTGAATTCCGTGAATATTGTGAGTTCCATGAATCAGGTAAGTTTCCTGAATTTCATGAATTCTGCGAATTGCATGAATTCCGTGAATTCTGTGAATCGCATGAATTCCGTGATTCCATAGAGTTCGTGAATTCCATAAATAACGTTAATTTCATGAATGCCTTGCATTGCACGAATTACTCGAATTCCTTAAATATCATGAATTCCTTTAATTCTACGAATTCCTTGAATTCCATGAATCCCTTGAATTCCTTGAATTCTATGAATTCCTTGAATTCTATGAATTCCTTGAATTTTATGAGTCCCTTGAATTCTATGAATTCCTTGAATCCTATGAATTCCTTAAATTCTATGAATTTCGTCAATTTCATGAATTCCTTAAACTCTATGAATTTCGTCAATTTCATGAATTCCATGAATTCCATGAATCCCTGGAATTCTTTCAATTCCTAAAATTCCATGGATTCCGTGAATTCTATGAATTCCACGAATCCCCTGAATTCATTGAATTCCACGAATCCCCTGAATTAATTGAATTTCTTGAATCCCACGAATCCCCTGAATTTATAGAATTCCTTGAATTCCACGAATCTCCTGAATTCATTGAATTAATTGAATTCCAAGAATTTCGTGAATTCCGCGAATTCCGTGAAATCAAGGGATTATGTGAATTCGATGAATGCCGTGCGTTTCATGAATTCCTGGAATTTCATGTATTCCTCGTGTAAGATAATTCAATAATTGAGACACAAGATATTTCTAGATCATTTCATTTATTTTAACTCAATGATCAAATTCTTAACATCTAAGAAATGTTCGCACTTAATCAGCCGACTATCCGAATCGGTCCGTCTCTGTAAGCCACCCGGAAGGAACTGAACTTGGGTCCAAGGCACAGTGCAGTTCTGCATTACCTGCCTTTGAAGTAAACACTTCTCGGAAGGCGGCAAGTGACCACCCGGGACAAAGGGGCCATGTGTTATTTTGATAAGGACCCACTCTATTCAGGTATCTAAAGACTAGGCTGGCTCTTGGCTCTATATGTTCCTTTCTGCGGTATTTTCTTACATTTGGCCAACCTGAAACAATAAATCTATCCCCAGATTGATAAATCCAAGAACAATGAATAAATTAGTTCCGTTTTCAAATCAGTACTATCTCAGGATATTCTAAATGCAATGTTTCTATCAATTTAAGATAAGGCTAGATCATGCGTTTCGTTCGCGTTGCTGCATTCCTCTCTGCAATCTCGATCCCATTGCATTCCTTCTAATTTTTCTCTGAAATAATCAAAATAAATTTTCATGCGTTGTTATTTTATTTTCATGCCTTAATTTATTCTCATGCAAGTCAAGATGCTCGGCTCTGCAGCACCTTACGTATCTGTGACTTTCTCATGCGGTACTCAATCTAGAGGATTTCTTGTATCTTTTCATCCAATCACATGATACTCAACTCAGGGAGCTTCTAGTATCAGCTACTTCTTGATCAATGCTCAACCCTAAAAGGTTTCTCGCATCTATAACTGAATCCCATGATACTCAACCCTAGGGCTTTCTTGTATCTGTGACTCGTATCAATGCTCAACCCGGAAGGTTTTCTTGCCTATATACATCGTGACAATCATGGTATCCAATCCTTCGGGCGGTCCGCTATCTGTCCATGCAAATTATCAACTGTTTATCGTGCGTTAAATTTCCTGGCATTTTCTGTAACTTGAAATAACGTCAATCATATCTCGTCTATCAGTATGTTTAATTACCAACTCATTCATCGTCGTCCTCATGTTGATACGTGAGCCACGGTTTGATGTGATCCACATTGGCCACTGTCTTGGATAGCCTGTGACCTTCTCGCAAGTCCTCCACCATCGTTTGATCACTTTGTCATCATTATTCTTCCATTTTCTGTAAAGTTTATTTTCTTCGAGAACGTAATTATCAAAATACTGTCTATTGTCTCTGCCTACTTGCTATCTCTCTCTCTAATAGTTTGATAATAGTACTCAGTTGATCGTCTTGCAGCTGAGCAGCCCTTATCCAATCTCCCTCAGTCAAATCAATAGCATTAATTTTTACATCTGGTATCGGATTCCTACTCAAAGCATCAACATGCTGGATTTTAGGCCCTGGTCGATATTCAATTTCAAAATCATATTCTTCAACTTCCATCCACCATCGGCCTATGCTTGGTATCAAATATTTTTTTGATAACGTGGTCTTCAATGCGTTGCAATCTGTAAAAACTTTAAATTTTTGCGGAAGTAGATAATTACGAAAATGTCTCATCGACAATACAACTGCCATAGTCTCCAACTCGTAGGAATGATAGTACCTTTGTTATTTTGTCCCCCCTAGAGAACTGGCATCCGTGTGTAATTCGGTTTTTAACATGGGGCCATATATGGCTAAGATCGGTCGAGATGTCAACTCTCTTTTCATGGTCTCGAACGCCTGCTGTTGTTCCTCGCTCCAACACCATGGGGTTTCTTTGCGGGTCAGTCTGGTCAAGGGCTCAACCATCGTTGAATAGTTTTCCACAAATTTTCTAAAATATTTAGCGAGACCTATGAATTACCGAATTTGTTTGCCGTCTTTTGGCCTTGCCATTTTTTCTACTGCCTCTATTTCCTTCGTTCCTAGTCTTACTCCTCGTTCACTGATCTGTCGTCCCTAACAGTCTATTTCAGTACGAAGGAATTCACACTTGCTCAGTCGAACCGTTAGCCCACAACTTTTTAATTTCTCAAAAACTTGTCTTAATCGATCGAACCCTTCTTCAATAGTTTTTACTGGGATAATGATTTCATCCATATAAGAAAAAGCAATGGTGTTCAATAATTCACTCATTTCTTTGAAAACTGCACGTTGAAAAACAGCTGGTAAATTCGCTAAACCCATAGGAACGCGCAGAAATTCCCAATTTCCATCAGGCGTGACGATTGCCGTTTTCTCGATTAAATTCTCGGCCATCAGTAATTGATAAAATCCTGATTTCAAATCTAGGGTAGAATAATATATGTATCCCCTTCCCAGTTGGTCGACTTGGTCATCAATAAGTGGTAATGGGATTTGCATATGGTGAATTCGACTCTCGTATAATAACGTTTTCCAATAGTTCTTGAATCAAATCTCTGGGTATTTTCCTCTCGTTCTCTGGCAGTTTATATGGTCTATATACTACGGGTTCATCCGACATGCATTTTATTTCTAGTGAAACCAAATCACACTTACCCCGATCACGCATTGAGAATGCAACACAATCCAAAAATTCCTTCAGGATCTGCATAAATTCCTGTCGGGCGTTGTCATCTAGGTGTAATGCAATCTTTACTATCATGCCCATACCACTTACACTTGTCACATTTTTCTTAGGCTTGGGGCATACGTTCATCATGTGGCCTGGTTCATTGCAGTTGATACAAGATTTTTCTCTTCTTTTCTAGTTGCCTCTCTCGGTTGAATCTTTGTTCTGATCTTGAGACAGGTGTGTTTCTTCTTTTCTATTTTTTTTTCTTGAAAGCTTCCTTTGCCATGACTGGGCATGGTCCACATTGTATACATGTGTGCAGTAAACTCTCTTACACTCTTAATTCTTGCTGCTCTGATTGATCGGGCTATATTTTCATTCAGTATTCCACCGATGATCATGCCAATATAGTCCTTTTCGCTCAATTTTGCTCCTGTTATGTCTAGTAGTAATGTTTCTTCAAAATAATAATCACCCAATGATTGACCCGGCTTGGCGATGTACTCCATGGCTCTCTTCATAAGCGAATCGAATACTTCGATTCTTCCAAACTTTTCCAATAACTCTTCTTTTGATGTTTTCCAGTAACTTATTTCAAGCAGTTGAATGCATTTGGCCGCATTTCCTTCTAGGCGCGTGGTAGCAGCAATCATGATTCCTACGTCATCCCAACGACAGATCTGAGCTATGTTTTCTGCTTTTTTTACCCAGGTTTCTAAGCTCGTGTCTCTGTTCGCGGGATCATAATTCGGGATTAATTTTTCTTATCCAATCTTCGGTATCTTTGACACATTTTTCTTTTCTTTCAGTATTGCTATCTCCGCTTGCTGCCTTCTGATTTCAATTTGTTCGGTTGTCAACATCGATGTGTCACTATTTTCCCACCTTGTCTCATCCTGTCTTCGGTCTTCTAGTTGGTATTCCCCATACGGACTTGGATTTCTGGACCGACTAGATGTATGTCTAAGAGGACTGCGACTCCTCGAATTTCTTCTCTTCTGGTATTGACTTCTTTCAACCCTCGTAGTATCGAGTTTCCGAACGACGGCTGTCTTTTTTCCTCCTTTTGGGTTGATACTGGTTAGTCAAACGTTTTCCTTCTCTGGAATGACGCCTGCTTCGCGATCTTCTTCTCCTTATCGATCGATTTCTTGGCGGCGAATACCTGTAAATCGATCTTTGAGGCGTTCTCCTTCCATAATCCCTGGGTCGTGATCGATCAGTTGATCTCTCCATTCAATTTTCTTTTCACTAGATCTTCGTAGTCAGGTGCTTTTCCTCAACTCTTTTTTTTCGCAAAGGGGAGTGTGCCCTGCACTGCACTAACACTTATTGTATTTTCACACACAGTAGAATGCACTTAAACGTCACTAGTCCCACTTCTGATATGTAAGATAATTAAATAATTGAGACACAAGATATTTCTAGATCATTTCATTTATTTTAAATCAATGATCAAATTCTTAACATCTATGAAATGTTCGCACGTAATCAGCCGACTATCCGAATCGGTCCGTCTCTGTTAACCACCCGGAAGGAACTGAACTTGGGTCCAAGGCACCGTGCAGTTCTGCATTACCTGCCTTTGAAGTAAACACTTTTTGGAAAGCGGCAAGTGACCACCCGGGGACAAAGGGGCCATGTGTTCTTTTGATAAGGACCCACTCTCTTCAAGTATCTAAAGACTAGGCTGGCTCTTGGCTCTGCATGTTCTTCTCTGCGGTATTTTCTTACACTCGAATTTCATGATATCCCTGAATTCCCTGAATTCCTTCAATTCCATGAAGTCCTTGAATTCCATGAAGTCCTTGAATTCCATGAAGTCCGTGAATGCCTTAAATTCTATTAATTCCTTGAATTTATTGAAGTCCTTGAATTCCTTGAATTCCACGAATTCAAGGGATTCGGTGAATTCATTGAATTCCTTGAATTCATTTAATTAATTTAACCCATTAAGTCCCAACTGGACCAATTTTCACAACGGATTTCAACGCTTGTATTTTCTGTGAAAATGAGTTGTGAAAAATATGAAAATAAGCGTTTTCGACGTACAATTTAATAAAATTTCAGAATATATGATCAGATTTTTTGAAAAATTCAACTGTCAAAAACTGTATAAGATTTTTTCAATAAAAAAAAGGTTAAAAAAAATTTTGTTCATGTCAATCTTTCACTTTCATAACATTTAAAATTTAACGTTTGAAGTATAGAAATCGTGTCCTCGAGAGGTAAAGTTGAAAATTTCATGGTTTGAATTTTGAAAAAATAAGTGAAAGCACACAAAATGGCGGCTGAGCAAAAAATTCCAGTGTATTCTTTGATCAATTCTAATAACTTTTTCTTTGGTAAAATTTTTGTCTAAAATCCATCGTTTTCGAGTAAACAATTCCGAAACTTTCACTCTCCAAAAGAATACAACACTGAGAGAACAGGTCGGATGTGAGTTCCCGAGGTTTGGATTTCAGATCCAAAGAGAAACCGAAGGAAAGGATTTCTCCTTACCTTTGGATGTAAAGCCCAAACCTAATAGTTCGACTGCACTTAGATGTGGCAAACATTACTTTAGGTGTAAGATCTAAGGAGGTTAGGTGATTCCTTTGGATGTGAGATCCAAAGATAATAGTGCCTCATCTACCTGACTTTAATTGTATTATCTAAATTCTAAACCGTATTTTTCTCATAGGAATGAGGATGAAGAAAGAGACTCCTTTTGTATTGCACTTCATTTATTTTTCAAATAAAAATTTATATTTACATTAGACGAGGATTACAATTATTTTTCAATGTTTAAAACTTTACAACCATACTTGCTTTTTATATAGATGAAAAACCTTTTGACAGCTACAGAATGTATAAGCGTATATGAATAAGGACAATAAAATAGTTTTCTTAAGTTCATTTCATTACAAGCAAATTATCTTCAAATGAACAGGAAAAACTCAGATTAATACTGGAATTTTTCCAGAATTTTTTGGAGAATTTCAATTTTTCAAAATTTTCCAGCTTAAAAGAAATTCAAAAATTCTTCAAAGAATTCCGAAAAAATTCCAGTGTATTCTTTGATCAATTCTAAGAACTCTTCCTTCCGTAAAATTTTCTCCTAAAGTCCACCATTGTCGAGTAAAAAATTCCGTACGATTTTAACGATTTTTCCGCGTTCCAGCCACCATTTTGTGTGCTTTCACTTATTTTTTCAAAATTTTAACCATGACATTTTTAAGTTTACGTCTCGAGGACACGATTTCTGTACTTCAAATGTTAAATTTTAAATGTTATGATAGTGAAAGATTGACATGAACAAAAATTTTTATTTTAAAAACCATGTTTTTTTGAAAAAATCATATACAGTTTTTGACAGTTGAATTTTTCAAAAAATCTTATCATATATTCTGAAAGTTTATTAAATTTGACGTCGAAAACGCTTATTTTCATATTTTTCACAACTTATTTTCACAGAAAATACAAGCGTTGAAATCTATTGTGAAAATTTGTCCAGTTGGGACTTAATGGGTCAATTCCAAGAATTCCGTGAATTCCGCGAATTCCTAGAATTCATTGAATTCCTTAGATTCGTTTAGTTCCTTGAATTCCTTGGATTCCACCAATTTGTTGAATTCCGTGAATTCTATTATTTCCGTGAATGACTGTTTAATCAATGCAAACAAATGAGTGCTTGGTAAATAATAAAGCCGAATTATCGAAAACGTAGAAGGTTTATCAAACGACAACCTTGATTATGATTCTGTCAGCTAAAAGCTGGATTTTTGGTAAAATTTGTTTTTTTTGAAATTTTGATCATTAATCCACTAGACCAAGGAATATAATTTATGGTATAAAAAGAATAAGGTACTCAAAGATGTAGATTTCGTTCAGAAGTGACATTTTTTTATTTAGACGTACTAACCATGGCTAGCCATATGGTTCATATATAAAATTCTTTGTTCGAAAATCCTCTATAAGTCGTATAAATTTCCTGTGGCATTTTTCCAAATTCGCAGAATTTATTCCAAAACCCCCAAAAAGTGTTTTTTCTCGTGCCTTTACATTAAAAATTTTGAGTGTCTGGCGGACCTGTTAAAATAAAAATTTCGAAAAAACAAAAATATACCATTTACTTTGTAGTATTTGGAACCGGATTTGAGACGTCGTTGCCCTCGAGCACGAAAACAAATTTTGTAACGCGCTTGGCCGTCATTCAAAATTAAAAATTAAAATCTAAAAAATTGAATAATTTCAGATTAACCTTCCGGTGGGCGCGCCTTTAAAACACACATGGGCAGAAAATAGAAAAGCAGCACTGAGTGATGTCACGCGCCTACTGGAAGGTTAAGTAAAGCAAAAAGTTTAAAGTTATAATAGTTTCGAGTTGCATTACTGCTATTGGGAGCAAATATATACCTCTGGTAAACAAGTTATCAACAATTTAGAATGTATCAGGGAAATTGATTGGTTGAAGTAGGAAATTGAAAAACGCTTTGGTTTACAATATTTTCCTTACGCTCTCTTACCCGCGGCATGGAAGATTTATGGACAGCTCTTTTTCGAACCCGTCCCAGGAGGATGGTTGCACAGTGGATATGTAAGTGCATTATTTTCCAATATTCGTCGGTAAAGCGGCATTGGGGTTTGTCTTGGATCACGCGTGGTTGAATATCTTAGTCGAGGTGAAATCGAGGGATTGAAGGGTAAGCGTTCCCAAGGGACAGTATCGGTTGGCGTGAGTTTCAATTACATCCAAATCGATCGTGCCACTTGATATGAAAGAAAAAGGGACTCAGCTAATAACCAATACATATCCACGCGAATAAATACTGGAAAACAATCAGTTGCATTTTATTTGTAACTGATTCGAACATAAGACAGTTATTTCGATTTCTAGTCTTTTCGAATCTAATTTTTTTTTCATACAAAATTTGTCCATAAGAATTTATTCAATAATAATTTTTGTAGGAACCATAATTAAAGTAATTTAAACTAAAGGTTACTAATTGGTTAAATTAAACTTTTTGTGCATATACTAGAAGAAATATTTTTAAATAAACTACTTTAAAATATCGAATTGTATATTCTAGCAGCTTTTCAGCACGAATGGCCTTGACGGAGCGAGCAGATCACCCATTCCTTTTTCTCTTGGTCAATCAAGATGTATTATGAGATGCATTGTTGCCCATGTCAGAATTTTCTATCCGTCCAAAGTGGGGCCAACTTTTCTAGCTAGGGCTCGGCCAACAATTATGGCAAATTATGGAAACTTGATGTCAGCCCAACTACCCAAACTATAACTTCGAGCCGAATCTGTTTGCCAACCATTGGTCAATCATACGCTACTAAGGTTGGACCAACCAATGTTGTGTAAATATTGTAGTGATAAAACAATAATAATAATAATAATAATAATATCTACCGAAGGTGTTCTCGCATTGGCGTCGCGGTAAGGCTTGAGCTTTCCTCTCGTGACTCACAAATTATCATGGAGAGCACATTAGAGATTTTATGTGACTGCCGTGCATTTGCGCGTTTTTATGCGACAGCGTAGAGTATCGTAATGTTGCGAGACTATTACAACAGCAAGCGAGATGCTGCGCTTTACAACACCATCTTTAAAGTGGATCTTGACTACAACGCCCTTGAATTTGTCCTCAGAAGAGGCCTTGCATATTACGGCAGAAACCATAGATGAATTAGAAATTCAATGGAGACAGAAAACGATCCACGACGAGCACCCCAAAACGTTAGATCAACATGAAGTGGATAGTGAGGCATCCAATATTTGGCTGAGAAAGGACTTCCTGTATCCAGAAATGGAAGGATTCGTGGAAGAGTCTTCATCATCGACATTGCATTTCACTTTGCCGAAATTGCAGTCAGCCTATACAACCAATATACATAAGTATAGCGAGCTAAGACATGAAGTAAAGACAATATGGAGGAGAGTGAAACATGCATCTATTCACCCTAATGTGACCTCGGCTACAGGCAATAATGGGTGAAAGGCTTTTTCAAATTAATATTATTAATTTATCATATCGATATCTAGGGAATTGCCATCGAAGAATAATAATGATATTATTTATTAATAAAATTTAAATAAAAAATAAAAATTTTAATGAAAAATTCCCTTTATAAAAAAAAAAACAAATAAAGTTCTTATTAAAATAATTATTCCATATTTTGCTATAAAAATTCAAGCGAATCCTCCTCTTATATATTATGTATTAAATCCTGAAACAACATCATCGCAAAATATTTCAGACATCCTATTAAGTAAACTTTTAACACCCTCATATCATCAGTCATTTGACTTAGTCCGTGGCTATGATGAAAAACCGGGTTCACCCGAGAACAAGTTGAGAAAAGAAAATAATAATAACAATGGGGCCACTGTGGGCGCTAAAAGATGCAGGACGGTGGTGATGGTGAAGTGCGAGATGCTGAGACAGATCTCACGGAAAAAGCTGGTTAGCAAGGAAGCCTGTGACAAACGGTAAATAGTGAAGCATCAACGGTGGCTGCTGAGGATTCTTTGGCTAGCGTTAGCGAGTTGCAGCCAACCATCTAAACAGAAATACTGTGGGAAAGCAGCAACTGGAATACAGCAACAAAAGAGGAATTGATGCGTCTCTATTACGAAAGCACGAAATTTCAAATTAAAAACAAAAATTGATACAGATTTAGGACGGAGTTTTGTGCAAAGAATCCTCATATAAAGAAAGTTGCAGTCAGAGACCTTATCGCTAAGGTGAAGGATATTAGAAAAAATATATTTACCTCAAAAGATCGAGAAGTGGGGATTGAACGACATGTTGATTCGGCGGAGAAAAACGTCGATAATGAACATCAGTTAGAGGAAGCTGCACCACAAGAACAAGCAACGACCGGTAAAGCAATACAACATAATCAAGATATTGATATTCTTTTGCGACTTAATAATGATCCAATACCACCACATCCTCCAGAGGCGGATCACCTGGATCAAACAGAGGCAGAAACAGCGGTTCAGCAACCAGAAGGGCGATTAAAATGGACACAGCATATGAACAGAAATGTTATGCGCCTGTATTTTTGAGCAGATAAAGTGGAGAAAGTTTGAAAAGAGAACATCATCGTCTCTCCTTACTTAAGCACCCGACTCTAGCCACAAGAATAAAGGAACAGAACTTAGCAGAGCCAAAACGCTCAATGTCTTTCAGCACATTTATTCCGGCAATCCACGGCTAGTACGCCAAAACCTTAGATTAAGATGAAGTGTAAAGTGAGGAAATTGAGGCATTCAATATCAGGCTAAAAAAGAGCACCCTGTTTTCGGAAACGGAAGGATTGGTAATCTCTCTAAATATGAATCAGTGAAAAGTCACTAATTGTCAGTGAAACCTCACTGATTCGAATAGCTAGAATCCGGTCACTGACAACCAGTGAAAAGTTACTTATTCATTCAGTGAAAGTTTCACTTTTAAGAGATGGCAGCACTGCACCACGTCAATTTAGCAGTCATAATAAAATAATATTTTAGTAGATTCAATGAAATAATCATAGTCAAAACTTAAAACCCATAAATGTGATCAAATATTTAAAAATGTGACAAGATTTGCTGCTTCTAAATGACAAAAAACCTCACATATTTCTTTACTTTTTTCACTGATTCATATTTAGAGAGATTGAAATTCAGGACAGGGTTGTCATCACTTGTAATTACCCAAGCACGTGTTACATCAAAAAGTGCTTGACAGGTACCGATTTCGTGGAGATTCCAAAAAGTCCATCCAGCATATTATTGATGGTATTACATATCAGAAACTAGCCCTAAATCTATGACTTTTAACATAATGGATGCCTTTCTATAGATAAATTCCAGCCAAGTTTCAGAAAACATAGACTACGTATTATACTATGAGAGAATTGTTATAACTACCCATATATTTTTTTAATTAACCATGAAGCGACTTGCCTCAACATCAGTGGAAATTGTTAGAAAATAACGCAGGAATAAAAAATCTTTTCGGGAGTGGAACCAAGTGGAATATACGTTTCCAGGTGCGCTGATCACGAATCCGTGACCCCTATTACCCCTACATGTCAGGATCAAGGTCATTTAAAGGTCTGACGTCAAAAAGATGATATATCTCGAATCAACGAAGTTCACCTTCAACTGACCTTGAGCCTGACGTGTAGGGGTCATAGGGGTCGCGGATTCGTGATCAGCGCACCCGAAAACATATTTTGTAAGGATCATC
>CAKNWT010322642.1:32297-47964 GCA_932066315.1 Andricus coriarius
TGGCGCACTCGAGACCTGACATAGTCCTTCTTGACTTCGAGAAACGAACCATGTTCGTTATCGAATTTTCGGCACCAGCTGACAAAAACATCATAGCCAAGGAGAATGAATAGAAAGAGAGGTATAAAGAACTTATAAGGGAGTTGCGACGGCTATACCCGGAATATTCCGTTAAGCTAATCGTCTTGATCATCGGCGCTCTTGGAGGTGCCAAGGTTTCACTGGTTAATAGCCTGAAAAGCATCCCTGCGTGTCAAGAAAATGCTAAGACACTTGCGGGGGAAATGCAGAAGGCGGTCGTCCTTGGGTCACAGTATGTTGCACTGTCGGCTGCGCGGTGGACATCTGTGGCATTGGTGATTGCGCAATAGAGTTATGTCGCAATTTTGGCTTGGCAGTAGACTTATGAGGATTATTTTATTGCGCAATGGATTTGTGTCGCACTTACGGCTGCGCCGTAGATTTTTGTAGCATTTGTGGTTGCGCACTAGAGTTATGTTGCACTTTTGTATACGAACTACAATTATGTCGCTCTTCCGACTGCGCAGTAGACCTATGTTGTATTTTTAGTTGCACTTTAAAGCTAGGTTGCAATTCCGGATGTGCAGTAGACTTAGGTGGAATTGTGGTTGTGTGCTAGAGATATGTTGCACTTCCAGGTGTTTAGTAGACAACTGGGGCACTTACAGTTGCGCACTATTATACTGCGTACTAATTAACTATTAATGTGTCTACTGCGTAGCTGTAAGTGCGACGAGCCCAGCCTTGAGTGTCATAAAATTGTACTGCACAGTCATAAACCCTGAAGGAGTTTATCGCGCATCCGGAAGTGGGACATAACTCTGGTGTACAAGCAGTAATGCCACAGAAATTTATTGCGCAGCTAGAAGTGCAATATAACTCTAGTGTGTAACCACAAATGCGACATAAGTTTACTGCGCATCCGAAAGTGCGATATAAATTTGGTGCGCAACCACCTATGCTACGTAAGTCTACTGCGCATCCGCAAGTGCGACATGAATCTAGTGCGTAATCATAAATTGCATGTCTACTGCGCAGTCAGATGTGCGAAACCACATGCAATTACCTCACCAACGAGATGAATATAGTAAGCCCGCCACCCTGATAAGAATTTACAATTTCAAAATTGGTCTGAACTTATCCGCAATCAATCCGATTCACGATTTTTCTCCTATAAAAATCCGTGCTTATCCAAAAATGGTACGAAAAAAGTCAAAAATTTGTCTGGTCAAGTCCGGAATCTATGCAAGCCAAAAGTTCGACTCCGGAAAGGGTCCGAGTTGATCGGAAATTAGTCCGGAGCACAAAACTTAAAATAATTTTCGTTTAAGCTAAAATGGAAAGTAGACCAATCTGAACCGAAATTCATCTGGACGAAAACATTCATTCTGAAAAGAGTCCGACTGATCCGGAATTAGCCCGGAACTTCAAACCTAAAGTGATTTTCGTTGAAGTAAAAACGAAAAATCGTCCTGCTTAATCCGATATCTGTCCGGACAATGACATTAAAGTTGGAAATAGACGGATTCTACTTTTTTCTGAATAAATCCTAAAACATCCAAGTGAAAAGAATCTATTGAATGGTAAAAATTTAAATTGAAGAATTTAAGAATGCCAATTCACGCGAATTGCGGTCTATCGGTTTGTTGAATTTTTGGTCGGCCCCATTTTAATCATTTTACTCGGTCACCATATAGCCATCACCGATTCAGACAAATTTCAGTGAACTATTTTTCTTTTTTTTATCGGAAAATCGGAGCGATATTTACCGGCTGAGTTTCTTACATTTATGACAAATTAGCCAGTAAATGTCGTTCCGATTTAAAATTTTTTAAAAATAATCTGTCCAGACAAATCATCGACTCCGGAAAGAGTCCGAATCAATCCAAAATTAATTCGCAAGTTTAAGTTGCATCTTCTTGAAATTAAAGTGCAAATCGAAAATCTTCTGAATAATTCCGGAATCTGTACTGCCGTCAAAATTATCACTGACAGTTTGCTTATACTTTACCATAATAAGGGTTATTCGTTTGGCTTATGCGATCTCTGTTGACATTTTTTCTTTATTTTTCACCTCAACGAGAAGTAAGAATATTATTTTTATCTCCAGTAAAAAGGTCTCAATGGAATTGAATTATTATGCGTACCAGTGTCCTCTAGTTTGATACGTTTTGTATACGTAAACAATCCCTTTTTGAAAATATGCTGTTAAATTCCTTTGCTCATGAAAACATTGCAACTTATTTTAGTTCTTTTTAATTTTAACATTACATGAGGCATCATTTTAATTCAGTTTAATCGAAAGCTCCTTACCGGGTTAGTATTACTTTTTTGTTGGTGCGGATCACGAACAGGGTTTGCTGACAACTTACATTTATTTTATTACTCATTCTCTAGAAGCTGGGAAGAAAGGAAGTCGGTGTATCGGCGAATTATTTAACAAAAGACCGATGAAAACTCAAAAAACATGAAATTTTTAAAAAATTTATGTTAAATTATTGAAAAAAAATTATGACAAAATTGGCAACTTATATTTTTAAGCGAAAACACTTGTCCGAGATTTTGTCAGGAAGATCCAAGCGCTTTATTAGCTTAGTTGATCAGAATGTATGCTGTAGGTTAGGTAGTATAAGTAAGGTTCGAATCCCCAGCGAGTGAGATTTTGACAAATGTGTAAGCATTGAGAGTATATGCGTAACTGACCGTACGTGAAATTCTTATGTGAACAAAAATAAGTTGAGTGTAACTATAATATATATATTTTTTGTGGGAAATTTAGGTTATTAGATACATTCGACTGTTGGATCTCTCCGGTTTAGATCCGGACTAATCTCATCCATCATTCCGCATAAAGTACGGACGTGCCCGGTTACAATCCAAAATGATCGAGTCAGTGAGACCGAATACAAAGCACGGACACGACCGGAACTAAACAAAATTTATCGAATCCGTCAGACCGTACAACTTTCGCATTCTCCCGGATGATGTTCGGATTTATTTTCGTGCTACTTCAGCCGCACAAATTACGGACACGACCGGATAGAATCCGGCGGACAAAAACCGGATCAATTTTCGGACAACTTCGGAAAAATATCGGAATCCGATATTTGTCTGAAATTTATCCGTAATTTTTAGCGTGACATAGCCTGGTATGAAGATGGTGTCTATGCTAGGTGACAATATCACCAATTCGCGTCGGTCGGGCTACAATTTGCTAAGTGCATGCACTGTAAAAAATAAAAAAATTGTACCAGTTAGAATGGTAAAATTGCCAACAAAAAATGGGTGCAATTTCACTACTCTGATTATGGGGTGAATACCACTTGCAATTTAGAATTTCCAATCAATCTTGTAACTTTAGCACTTTAAGACTCACACTATAGCAAGGCATTGTAGAAGTACAGTTTCTGCTTGTGAATCTGTGCCTTTCAGAGTAGGTAATTAATGGACCTACTTTCAGAGTGTTGAATTTCTTGACGCTGGTAAAAGTACAGAAACTGTTAAAAATTCCTTTTTTTAAACGCAATCTCACGTCTTGGAATTTGATAATTGATAACGCGGCGTACTTGCACAGCTCGTAACGTAGTATAAGTACAAGTAATTGTGAAGTTCAAGGTTGCGGAGAATAATGAAAAAAATGGTAAAATTACAATTATTTGTGAAAGAGTGTTTCGGAACGGTATAAATTATGGAAAAATTTATTTACAAAATTGATAAAAAATATAGTTAAAGGATGTATTTAAAAAAATAAATTTATTTTTATTCGTATATATGTCAATTTATTTTGTTGATAACTACGTAGCATACCATCATTCACATTTCTCATGTAGATGCTAAAGTCACCATGTTGAATAAAAACACGAGTATTTTTGGTTAGGATGCCATCACCTACAAATCCACAATGTTCATAATGCATTGTAATTTTACAGAATCTGTCTGGAAGTTTAAGTAACCTAAACGTTGAATTCCATACTATAAGTGGATAATCGTTCTTGTCAGTGAAAACGTTACTTTGGCAGTAGGTAATAATCGGACCTACTCTGAAAGTGGTAAAATTACCAGACATTTTTTTACAGTGTGGTTATTACCAGATTAAGAACATTGTATAACCAAAAATAGTAAAAGAGTAATAAGATTCAACATACATTTTTCACTTGTACAAAAAATATTACCAAATCCTGAATGAACAAATTTTAATTAAAAAAAGGAAGTAAGCAATATTAACCAGATCAATAAAAAATGTAAGTATATTTTACTCATTGTTTAAAAGAAAGTGTTTCGAACTATTAGAATCTTGTAGTAGCGTACTATATTTACTCATGTAAGCCTAACTACGGCGCAGAGACGAGCCATGTTTCGGAACTAGTTTTCTTATCAATATTTTCCATAGTTCACCCATCCAACTTTAGGCCTGTAGTCGGGCGAATATCTTTAACCACTTTTCCCTCGAGTTATAGGCCAACTGTGGCCCAGAATTAAGCCGATATTTGGAGTTACTCGTTTACAAAGTACTAGGGTGTGAGAAGAAGCATTACTAAAGTACAACCTTTTTCAAAAATTTTTGGTATTTTATTCCTATTTCATGCACAAGAAACTTCTTAAGAAGTAATTTCATTAAACACTCTGCAGGGTGTCCCAGTATTCAAAAAATTTTTTTTTATATTTTTGAATTCTAACCAAAAAATGGCCGCAAAATTATCTTAAATTCTGTAAAAGACTCTCGAATCCTGTAGATTTATCTTGAATTCTGTACAATTCTCTTGAACACTTTTGAACTTATTACACATTTTTTAACACTTCTGAATTCACGAGAAAAAACTTTCATTCATTTTGAATTTATTAGTCTTTCCAATTCTTATTGTTGTAAACGTTACAAAAAATGTCGATATAATTCTATTGAAAAAATGCGACATGCCAGAGTCACAATTAAATGCTTGATGATTTCGGTGCACGCGTTTAACAAAACGTACCAAGTTACTTGTTCCGGGTGCATTTTAATGTACAAATGTACGCCTGCAAAAATCTCTCTGATGACGTACATGCAGATATGATTTTATTGCCTTTTAATGAGCTTTCTTTACTTAGCAAATATAATAAAAGACGTCATCAAACTCATCCCACGACAGTGCTCTGCCTAGATAAAAATCATGCTAAAAAAGAATTACCTAGTAATGTTCCATACATATGGGCACACTTGAGGACAACACACCCCTGATGAAAATGTTTTGACGATTCCCTTGCCAATATAATTTATTTTTTCAATAATTTGCGAAAAAGTGCCAGTTTTTCCACCTGCTTTTGGTGTAAAAAGTGACCGATTTTTGGTCGATGACGTGACGCATGCGCAGTGCCGACCTTTCCGGGCAGCAGTGAAAAAAGTGGACAGACGCAGTGAGAAAAGTAAATGAATGCAGTGACAAAAGTGAGGCACAGTGAAAAAAGTAAATGAAGTGCAAACTACTTCGTGTTACTCCGTGTGTGTTCCTGCTGCCTCGGGTGAGCTCGTGCGCAGGCAACTTCATTGTATTTTCCGACTCTCGTTCCTAACCTAAAAATCAATTTCCAAAAACTTGTTGATTGTCAATGGTTTAATCGCTTCTATGGATATGGACGAAATTTCTTGGCGAAAGCAAAAAAACACCGTCAGTTTCTCCGAACATACTGTGCTTGGTTTTTTCGCGGCTAATCGGAAATTTGGTTAGTGGCATTCTAACCTAACATTCTTACCAGCTTATTGTTACGGCCATATTCTTGCAATGGTTTTGATAAATGCCATTGTCCGTGTTGCGTCAATCGACTAAAAATCGCCCTCTTTTTACACAAAATACAGGTGAACAAAAACTAGCACTTTTTACACAAATTGTAGAAAAAGTATCGTGTCCCACACCTTGAAAAAGCGACGATTTTTCAACTTGTAGCACAATATACTATTACTTAAATTACTCTTGAATGATTAAAATACTCAATAATTAGTGTCGTCATCTTAGGCGACCATTGTTCTTTCTCAAATGAAAGTTTTATAACAAATTTATCTTGCAAAGATATGATACATACGTCCGCAAATGAGGACTGATCCATTCCTAGTTAGATGATTAGTCATTACAATTATTCATTCAGTTGTGTCTCACATGTATACGCATGTATTAAAATTTATCAAATATTTTTTTAGGGAGCATTTTTCACTGCAAACATACCCCCGATTAAGAAATTTGGACAAATAACATAAAAATAGTATTAGCGCTTTAACTAGAGCGTCGTCAAATTTAATCGACTATGATATTTTTCGCAAATTAAAAATAATCACCACAAACACCTTCAGAAGACGTCAGTAGATGTCCGGGGTGATTATTTTTAATTTGAAATTTTTTGCATTCTTTAGTTGAAGGCAACTGAGACTGGTTTCGTTAAATGTACTTGGGGAAATTTTTTGAGGCTGTATTGCATGCTTTTGTTGAAGGCAGTTGAGACTGGATAGTTCAATGTACTAGAGGTGGTGTTTTGGGGGTGTGTAATATCATTGGCGGGATGTGGATACCTACATGAGGTTTGGGAAGGTGTCTGACATGGCACGTTTTAATTTGAAATATTTTTGGTTGCTTAACTCGAAGTCAATTCAGGTGAGGTTCGTTAAATATACTAGGGGTTCCTTTTTGGGGTGTCTAATTTTTTTTAGTGATGAGAGTATCGACTCTATTGGATGTCCTAATTCCTGCAATGGTAGTACACAGCCTTACAAATCTACCCCTGGTACATTTAGCGAATCTAGCCTTTGACTGAAGCAGCCAAGAAAATTAAAAATTGAAAATAATCACCGCACACACTTTCCCAAGACTTTATTATATATTTCGATGCCTGAAATAATATTTAACAACCCTAACGAAACCAACCCTAAAAAACTACCCCTATTACATTTATCAAACCTCATCTCATTTGCCTGCAACTATAAGAGCCAAAAAATTTCAAATAAAAAATAATCACATGAGCTATCTACTACAGCATTCTGAAGGTGTTTGGTGTAATCATTTTTAATTTTCGAAAAAGATCCTAGTTGACTAAATTTGATGACGCTCTAGTTAAAGCGTTTATCCTTTTTATGTTCTTTGTCAAAATTTTTTTTTTCAGGGATATGCTTCCAGTGAAAAATGCTCCCTAAAAAAATATTTGATCATTTTTAATACATGGGTATACCATTGAGAGACGACTGAATGTCTAATTGTAATGACTGATCATCTACCTAGGAATGTGCACATATTATGGAAAATTACTGGGTAATTCTTTTTTAGCATGATTTTTACCTAGGCAGAGCACCATGGTTGAATAAGTGTGATGACGTATTTTATTATATTCGCTAAGTAAAGAAATCTCATTACAAGACAATAAAATCATCGCTGCATGTACGCCATCAGAGGGATTTTTTCGGGCGTATGTTTGCACTTTAAAATGCACCCGAAACAAGTAACTTGTTACTTTTTTTTTAAAACGCGTGTACTGAAATCATCAAGCACTTAATTATGACTCTGTCGTGTAGCATTTTTGCAATGGAATTTTATCTACATTTTTTGTAACGTTTACAACAATAAAAATTGGAAAGACTATTGAGTTCAAAATAAATCAAAGCTTATTTTAGTGAATTCAGAAGTGTTAAAAGATTTGTAATAAGTTCAAAAGTGTTCAAGAGACTTCTACAGAATTTAAGAGTCTTTTACAGAATTTAAGATAATTTTACGGAAATCAACGAGAATTCGGCCGAACTCAAGAGAATTCTACTAAATTCAAGAGAATTCTGCTCACCTCAAGAGAATTCTTCCGAACGTAAGATAATTCTACTGAATTGAAGAGAATTCTACGGACTTCAAGAGAATTATACAGACTGTAAGACAATGCATAAACAAAGAGAATTCTACTGTATTTACGAAATATTTATACAAACTTCCAGAGAATTATGATTAATTCAAGGGAATTCTGCCTAACTCCAGAGAATTCGCTTGAATTCGAAAGAATTTTGCTGATTTGTAATTTGTCATTTGTATTTTTTAATTGATGGAAAAAGTCCCTAGGGCTGAGTAGCCCTCTAAGGAACAAATTATACATAGCAATATTCTTAAAACTAAGATAGTGGCACAGTAACAGGATATGTGCATTTAATAGTAAATTAATACTATCAATTAATATTAAACATAGGCTGTTAGAATCAACAAATTAAAGGTTGAAGTACATAGTAGTATTGTAGTTATACGATATGTGTTAAACAAGATCAAAAACTACATTAGTACGAAAAGGTCAACATAATACTAAATACTGTTACTAATGGGTAATTTCGAGTAAATTATTTGAATCATTAAATAAATAATTTAAAAAATCGCTTTTAAAATGATAGTGAGAGGGCGCTTCTCTGATAGTCAGTGGTATTCTATTCCATAAACGTGCCCCTCCAACCATAAACGATCTTTGTAGTTTGCATGTTCTATGCCTTGGTATTTGTAAAGCTAAGTTCCTCTCACAAAGTCTGGCATGATTAGGATGATTTTTATCAGCAAAAGTAAAATATTCGCCTAAATACTGAGGAGATTCATTTCTAGTTATTGAAAAGAGTAAATTGCCCATAAAGAATTGTCTTCTTTTAGCCACGGGCAAGAATCCTGCTTTCTCCCGATACAGAGTAATGTGTTCACTTTTTGGTAAATTGTATATAAAACGGATACATGCATTTAGTGCCCGTTCTAGCTCCCCATTCAGTTCATCCGTTATATCATCGTAAGCAATACATCCGTAATCAAACAACGGGAGAATCAAATTCTTGACTAGCAGAATCCTAGTTGCGGTAGGTAAGGAGTCTTTATTTTTATTTAATTGCTGTAAAATTCTATAAGTGTTCCGAGAAATAGGCATTACATGTTCTTTCCAAGACAGAGTACGGTTCAGCAAGTATCCTAAATCCTTGACCTGGTTTTGAAAAAACAATAGTAACATTACCAACCCTCAAAGGAGGGAGGGCAGCGAGTGCATTCACAGAGGGAGAAGCCGAAGGCCCAATAATAATAGCGTTAATTTTATCTCGATTTAAAGCAAGGCCATTATTCTCAGCCCAAATCACGACCGAATCTATGTCCTGTTGGATCTGACTGAGAAGTCTATTCGATTCTGCAGCAGGTCCGGAAAGGTACAATTTGAAGTCATCAGCGTATTTAAGACACTTACCAAATTATAGATCACTTCCAAGATCCGAGGTATTCAAGTTAAAAAGCGTAGGTGCAAGTGTGGACCCCTGCGGAACCCCACTCTTAACTTCCACCCATTCAGACATAACAGCATTACTAGTCTTTACACTTTATGAACGATTACTTAAATAGGAGGCAAACCACTTAATTACTGAATTGTATTTTTTGAATGATTTGAGTTTTTGTAAAACTAAACTGTGGTTCACTGTATCAAAAGCCTTAGAAAAGTCGAAAAGTACCACAACCGTAATCTCCTTTTTATCGATCGCCAGCTTAATATCAGTAGTGATTTTGAGGACTGCTGTGAGTGTACTATGTTCGGTTCTGAAGCCCGATTGCATGTGGTCTAATAAATTATGAGTATCTAGAAAATGTGTTAGTTGTTTGTGCACAATTCGTTCGAGTGAATTTGATGGAAAAATACTACATTGTAAAGATGATAAATCTCCAATAATATTGGGAAGATAGCTGAAATCATATTCATCAAAAGTATGCAAACGTAAATTGCAGGAGACAGTTGGAAGTTGTATTGCAATAGGTTTTATCATGAATGTAGTAAGGAAGTCACTAGCAGAGAAATTTTGATCAGGAAATTCCTGTTTGGGTTGAATCAAACGCAGACGCCTGAGAAGATGATAAATGTTTTCTTTTTTGTTTTTATTTCTGATTGCGTTAAGGTTAAATTGGTTATGAGAGTCCCTAATTTTTGTCTGAACAAGATTCCGAAGTTTACGAAATTCCGCTTTTATACTGCTATTACTGGTTCATTTTGCTAATCTACGTTTGGTGTCCCTTTTTCTCATCAATTCGCTTATTTCTTCCGTTATCTATGGGACAGTTTCGCTTCGAGAACATATAAAGGCGCGAATTTATTAAATGCATCAGTCAGAATAGTAATTAGACCATTCAGCTTTGTATTCACGTCACGAACTGAGGATAAGTTCGCCCCATCATATAACATTAAATGATCCTGAAACTCTTGTTCTTTGATTAGTGTAAGATTTCGAGTCAGTGTAGAAGTATGTTTAGGTGGGAGATGACTGGAGATTTGGTACTCTATGTTGATATGATCATGATTAGATAAGAACGGAATTGCATGCTGTGAATAGGATAGTACTTTATCGAGGTCATCTACAATAATTAAGTCTATGCGTGTACTAGTAAAATTAGAGTGATGAGTGGAATCATGTGGCACTGTAGAAAGTCCCGCGGAGTAAATAACAGATTTAAAATGTTTAGTTAAATTAGTATTCGAATTTAAATTAGTGTTTAAATCTCCAGTAAGTATTATACTATTATAATTTGGAGTAAGTGTAAATATTTCTGATTCAAGTTCTTTACTATAGTTAGCGTTAGGAGGTTTATAGATAACCCCAATTAGCGAACAATCCCCCTTGAAATACACCTCAGCAAAGAGAAAGTCAGCGACAGGATAATTAACCTGTGGACTTACTCTTACTACTGAACCCTTAAGACTTTGATGTATATAAAGACAGATCCCGCCTCCTCCCCATTTCTCCCCTCTCTGTCCCTGCGAAAGAGCATGTAACCCTCCAAAAACATTGCACGCGAAGGGATGTCAGGCTTAAGCCAAGTTCCAGGCACTGCGATGATATGGTATGAACACGTACTAAAATAATGTTTAAACTCAAGGAAAATTTGCCGAGAGAGACTGAGCATTAACGTGGCAAACGCTTAACTTGTCCATCAGATAAATGAACAGTTCAAATCCCGATATATGTTTTTGTTTTCCAGCAGATGAAGCTCATAGTAAACTATGGAGCTACAGTAAAAGTTAATAACCAAAACAAGCCAGACTACTCGAAAGGGGACACATATAAACCGAAGTTCTTTAGTACATGTGGCGTGAGAAGCCATACCGTAAATTTGCAAAAATGAATTAAAGTAAAAGATATGCTCTAAAACAAAATATACCCCTTTATAAGGTGCGAAGCTTTTCTTTTCGCATGACCTAATAATAAGTTGTAGTAAATACCTATATGTAGCAATTGGATTTCCCACTAACCACAATATGCCAAACAAAATACATACAGGTAAGAATACATAGAAAAAGGTAGAATCCAAAAAAGAGTAATAAGAAACTAAGATCCTTCCTCCTTGCGGCAGAAGATCTTGCCACCAGAAATCCATAGAAACTTGATCTTCTTAGCTCTTTTCAGGTTTAAAGGCTCCTTATATATCAGACCATTGTACTTAGTTAAAGTTTCTATAATGTATAGGATGCTTTCCTCCCCGTCCGATCAGCCAATATTTTCTGTCGAAAAATCTCGCTTTTTCTTTCGTTTCTCAATAAAACGAAAGCAAGTCTCTTGCTGACTGAATTTCGCAATTATAATCGGAGGTCGGGACTGACCTGAAGCATTCATTTCATAGGGTCGTGTTCTAAAAATAGAAATAAGACCCTCATTAGAGGAAGGAATCTCCAAAGCGGTTGCAATTTGATTTATGACAGCTGGGTCCTCCCCCTGTTTAAAAGGCAAACCATGGATTTCTACAACATTGGCTAGAGAAGCCTGCTCCATAAAATTGCACTTGCGCTCCAAGTGCGCCACCTGGGAAGTTATTTTATTTTCATTAATTGAAAGTTTCTTTGTGACTTCCTGAAGCTCTTGTATTTCTGTCACATTAGTTGCAACAGACGTTTCCACCGTAGTTATGCGTCGCGAGTTTTGAATAATATTATCCTTCATGCTGTTTATTGAGGAAACTAATTTACTTTGAAACTTTTCAAATAGAGCAGTCATATGCTTAAGTAACGCCTCTTTAACTTCCGTTAACGATTTTATTATGGCCTCATTCATCCCAGGCTCCAGAGTTGCTGCGGGCGCCCCTGGCCTGATGACGTCATCGGTAGCAGTCTCCGTTGTCTCTAACGTGGAAGAAATTTTTCTTTCACGTCGAGCGATTTCGTTCGACGCTAGAATTGAATACGCACTACAAAACCACTTCCTAATACCTTTTTTCACTTTGTCCCCTTCGTTCACGCATCCATTGTGCACTAAAATGCTATATTTTCCGCACGATAACAGTCCAGGGGCCCCTCTCGTGATCGCACCACTGTAGATGCCACAAGCCACCATTTTACTAGGTGTCAGTTCAAAACTCACGAGGACAAAAAGTTCACAAATTCAGCTTTTCTGACAGAAACCGTTCAAACCACTTAGAAAATCCGAAAGACAATTGCTTCTAGTTTATTTTGAACACAAAATTTATGAAAAGTTCGCCCGTATATAACACCTGTTTAGCAAAAATACCGGAGCCTGTGAAACCACGTCAGTAATCAGGAACAGTGCCGTATCCTCTTTGTCAAGAAAATTCTGCTGAATTCGAAAGAAAACACGATAATTTGACTAAATTCAAAAGAATTTTACCGAATCTAGAGGAATTCTCCGGAATTTAAGAGAATTAACCAAATTTAAGAGAATTTTAAACATTTCAAGAGAATTCCGCTCTTAATAGAAATCGGTATTATCATCGGAGATAGTAACGGATCGACATACGAGAAATCATTTTACACATACTGTGAAAATGGAAATCTCCAATATCGATCAAAGTTATATCCTCTAATACATAAAATATTTTAACGTCGTCTCAGACTAGATGGAGCTATGAATTAAAAATTTTGAAATTAAATTTATTCAGAAAAAATATCTATTCCTTTCACTCCGCTGGCATTCGAACACCAGGTCAAAATTTTAAATTTATAGCTCGATCTAGTCTGAGATGACGTTAAAATATTTTCTGTATCAGAGAATATAACTTTGATCGATATTGTAGATTTCCATTTTCACAGTACGTGTGAAATTATTTCTCTTATGGTCGATCCGTTACTATCTCCGATGATAATATGGATTTCTATTAAAAATTGATTTGTATATTACATCTTGCAAAATAAAGCGTGTTTCAGAAAAAGGATTGTTCCTCTGATCTCTATGCAGCTTAGTGGTTAGAGCACCTGACCGCAAATCAGTTGACCTGGTGTTCGAAGCCCAGTGGAGTGAAAGGAGTAGATCTTTTTTCTGAATAAATTTAATATCAAGAATTTTACTCAACTCAAGGGAATTCTACTGAATTCAGGAGAATTCTGCTGAATTTAAAGTAATTATACACATTTTAAGAAAATTCTTCATAATTCAAGAAAATTCTACTGAATTCACGAGATATTTTTACAGAATTCCAGAGAATTATGATTAATTCGGGGGAATTCGGCCATACTCTAGAGAATTCTCATGAATTCGAAAGAATTTGGCTGATTTCAAGAATATTCTGCTGAATTGGAAAGAAAGCACGATAATTTGACTAAATTCGAGAGAATTCTGCCAAACCTAGGAGAATTATACTGAATTTAAGAGAATTTAGCAAAGTTTAAGAGAATTTTATATTTTTCAAGATAATTCTACTGAAGTCAAGACAATTCCACTGAATTTATGAGATATTATATTAATTCACGCAAATTCTACTGAAGTGAATTCTACTGAGTGCATGAGAATGAAAAAAGAATTCTGCTGAAATCAAAAGAATCCCACAAAATTAGAGACAATTTTGCTTATTTTAAGAAAATACTGCTGAATTCAGACGAATTCTTCACAATGCAGGAGAATAATACTAAGTACTCCAAAATTCTGCAGAATTCAAGGGAATTTGACAGGAATCATGAGAATGCTGCCCAATTTTTTTGATTGTGGCATACGTGTGAAAGTTACACCAGAGAGTCACAACCTACTGGAAAAGCGAACGGAGGAGAAATTATACGATCTGAATTTGTTTATGCACACACTCTTGTCGATGGCACATGGACTGTCACCGTCTAACGCGTGTATCTGATTGGTTAATCTCTAATTGTTAATTACTCGGTAATTATTAACATTTGCAAAAATTTCTTATAATTATATTCGACGCCATTTTTTTGTGAGAGTTCAAAAACACAAATATGCTTTTTTGAATACTGGGGCACCCTGTATAACTTTTTCTAATACTTTTGTATTAGAAAATGTGTACAGCATGACGTATTTTGAACTTTTTTGCTACTTTATTTATATTTCAGCAGGACTTTTTTGGGTTATAAGTCCTATGAGAACTCTCAATCTCTGTCCGACAATTTCTCATCTTCCCTTGAATAGATTCTTTAAAAACTTAAGTTCTTTCGTTGTGCTCCAGCAGACATTATTGTATCGGCATAGGAAAAACAATTCAGCCCAAATGAAAATCGGGTTGAAAAATGGCTATCGAAAAAGGCGTTTATATTTCACTGGTTGCGAGAGTGAATTCCCTTTGTGACTGTAGGATGACAATTTCACGGCATTTAGTTGCGACAGGGTTGGAACGGCAGAACCGATGGAACAATGCACTCCGACAAAGCGTGGGTGCGTTCAATTCTCTCGTTGGTTTATTTTTATTCGTTCGTTTACTCTTAAGGACTTTTTTGTTCATTGTAAACAAAAACGTTATTGCAGAAATGAAATGACACATCATGTTACGAACAGTCAGCACGCTAGCCCTGACAGCCGCCAGGTTGAATTCCAAAAATAAATCTACTCACGCGTATAACGCTATCAAATGGTGTGTTAACAAAACGATAAATTCGCCAAATTTTAATTCTATTTTTATATTGGGAGTGTCTATACAATGCTGGTATTGTACTATTGCTATGAATGTAATTTAATGTTGCGGAAGAGAGTTAAAAAAATGCACAGGCACCGAGAATCGAACCCTGACTTTCAAGCTCAAAGCCGAGTACGTTACACACTAGATTAGCGAGGCATAACTCTCATCTCACTTGAATCGAGGATCACTCACCCGCTAGACGGGCTAAAGTGAATATAAGGCAAAATTACAATACCGATATTGTAAGGTGAAATTTCAAGTGATGCACTCGTGTAGTAAAAGTATGGTAAGTCCCAAACGTTTTTAAAAGAGTATGTACCGAGAAAATATCGATACAAATACACGCATTTCCTGTTCCCGCTATTCGTATCGAAAAAATCGTTCTATCCGTATCGAAATTTTAAAACATGTAGCCACGGCCTTTTATATTTATTGCCGATAGTCTATGAGTTCTAGAAATTCTTTAATAATTGGTCGGGTTTTTCGTCTCAAGAAATTTTTCATATAAAAAAAAAAAAAATTTTTCTTTAACAAGCAATATTTCTTAAAACAAAAAATTGTCTTTGTCTCTCAATATATTACCTATAATTTTATATTATATTATATTAAACTATACTATGCTATGCTATGCTATGCTATGCTATACTATGCTGTACTGTACTATGCTGTGCTGTGCTGTACTGCACTGCACTGCACTGTACCTTACTGTACTGTACTGTACTGCACTACACTATACCGTACTATACTATACTATACTATACTATACTATACTATACTATACTATACTATACTATACTATACTA
>CAKNWT010322661.1:0-20098 GCA_932066315.1 Andricus coriarius
GGCAAAGCAGTAAAAAAAATTAGGA
Source organism: Andricus coriarius (assembly GCA_932066315.1). Classification (NCBI taxonomy): domain Eukaryota; kingdom Metazoa; phylum Arthropoda; class Insecta; order Hymenoptera; family Cynipidae; genus Andricus; species Andricus coriarius. Next base: position 26 of record CAKNWT010322661.1, read on the forward strand.
TGTTTGTTAATGAGTTTCCAAATTAAGCTAGAAATTGTGGCCAAATTTTAGATTCCGTAATTTCCCAAGTTAAGTAAAATATTGCATAAATACATTAAATCTACTACATTAGATTTAAATAAAATATACTGCAAATTTTTCCATAAAATTTCACATAAACTTGAACAAATTATTGTTTAATTTTCAACTTTTTAAGTCAAATAACATATCTTTGGAATCGTTATAATTCGCAGATTTCGGATATTATATTTATAAAATACCAAGTGCTAAATTGAAAAAATGTTATATTCCGCATTTTAATCCTTATTAGGTACAAAGGACTCCCGCTGCGCTGACCAGGATCGACGGCAGCAGTTCGGCTGAGTGAGGGGAAGCCGTGTAGTGGGGGAACCATTCGCAGGTACCCAGGACGGAATTGTCATCTGCCCAGAAAAAAGTAGACTAGGTCAAACAGCTCTTCCACGTTATAATGTACATCTAATAACAATTATAAATTAATTTGTAAGACTTATAAATATATTTAAGAAATAAAGTAGTAGTTCTGTTTAGACACTGTTTTGTAGTTTCAAATCGATTCAAATTTAACTGAATAATCCTTTCCTGGTCCCTACCGCCTTTAGTTAAAAAGGACACTCCCATGCGAACGTATAATACAATACAAATTTTTCCAACAAAGGCTGTCCAAAATATTTGTATGCATCATTGGAGAAAGGTTTTTACAGTTATAAATCCAATTTCAAAAACCGATTTAAATTTATTCTACATTATTTGATCTGCATGATGTATTACTTATTATGGAAAACAATTGCATTTGCGACCAAAATTGTATATTAACAACTGTATTCTATTCTACGTTAATAAAATAATACTTTTTCCAAGATTCAAAGACTATCATTTAAGTTAATAATTATTTAATATTTACTACGTATTACTTTTGCATTTTTTCATCTTCTTAATCATGTGAATAGTGTATGGGGTATATACGTAAATAAAATTTTGACAAACTATATTTCCTATTTCAGTTAATGAAATATCGTACATGATGTAAAATAATACTCAAATATAATATTTTTTCCACATTAAACCTAAGATTACACAGTTCCAGGCAGTTTATAATAAATTACTCATGTATAATACGGCTATTATACATTTTCATTGAATTCTAGAAATCAGTCCTATTTTTAGAGTTGCAGGCCAAACAGGTAATTCAAAATTGAGGTAAATTTGAGTAAATTACATTAGATTGCGTTTATTTTGAAAATATTAGGAAGAAGTTCCTTTTAAAACATTTGGTAAACAGATTTTGTTGCCTCAATTTATGTTTAGAAATGTTTGTGTCATCAATAAGGAAGATTATCATATGCTTGTTTCAGAGTTAATAAATTAACACTTCGGCGTTGGAAACGATGTTTAATCATGAAAAAGAAACGGAAATATACCATAATTATAGACTAATAATCAATTATTCTGTTATTGAAATATTCTAACTTACATTTTTGTTTTTGTTTCAGAGAAATTAAATAGTAATTGGAAGAGAAGAAGCATAATATCAACTGGAGAGTTTGAAGCATATTTTTTTGAAGACCCGAGGGATCAACACAGTCTACTGTTTGAAAATAATGAAGAGGATTTTGCTTGTGAAAGTGACCACAGCAATGACGAAGAATTGGAAATTAAGGAAGAAATTATTGAAATTGAATATAGCATTGATGAAACTTTGGAAATTAAGGAAGAAATTATCGAAGGTATGACCAGATTTGTAATCTAAATATCCTAAGTAAAACTATGAAATCAAAAATTGCAAAATACATTTTTTAAATTTCTAGATCAAGACACCACAGGTCAAAAACATAATAAAAAATATGAGTCAAAATTGGATGCTGTAGATGTAAAAGAAACTGATAATTTTGCTCTGAACAACAAACTGCTGGCCTATAATAGTCAGAAAATTCAGGAATCAGAACTGGAACTGGAAAAGAAGTACCAATGCGAAAAGTGTGCCCGCATCTATAAATGGAAAAAGCATTTGAATCATCATCGAAAATTCGAATGTGACGTTATTCGACAGTTTAGATGTAAATTTTGCGGCAAAATATATAAACGGAAAAATGCTTTGAAAACCCATGTAGATCGCGTGCATCACAAGAAAAAATTGAAGACGTCGTTATTGCCATATAAATGCGATAAATGTTGGCGAAGTTATAATTGGTCAAGTGGTTTATGTCGACATAAACGTGCAGAACATGGAACAGTCAAACTACAATTTACTTGCGACTCTTGTGGCTTTAAAACGAAGCGAAAAAATTACTTGTCAGCACATATTAGTTTACGCCATCTCTGAAAAATTGAGTAAAAAATTGGAAATTTTCGCAGATTTTTGGATTACATTAAATACTTATGAACCTTGAATTACTTTTCGTCAAAATCACTGCATAATACTCAATTTTACTTTTTGATCGTTTTGAAGTCTTTTTTATAATAAGGTAGTCAATTTTCAGCTTTTTCACGTGGCTTTTCCTACAGTTTCACATATTTGAAATGTGACAGACTGCTAAACAATGTTTTTCATAGTATTGGTCTTGTTCACTTTTTTTTTTAATTCATGAAGCAGTTTAAAGTTTGAATGAAACAACCAACTGCGAAGCCATTATAATTATGTCGAATTTGACGTGATAGGTGTTATCATGATCGAATTTCATCATTAAAAAATGAAGATTATTAAGGGTAATATTTTACGCTGGTCAGAGGTTCAAAGTGGCATTAAACGGAAAAACAAGCCCTTCTTCTTTTTCTGAACCATTTTGACTTATGAAGCTTGTCCAAGTTAGTCGTAACACTTTATAAATATGCACTTGAATAAATGAATAATTAAGGTACAAACTAATATAAGAAAAAAGTAATCTAGGTCCAACAGTTTGTCCACGTTATAATGCACATCTAATAAATATTATTAATTAATTTTTAAGTAATAAAGTAATAAGAAATACAATAATGGCTCTGTTTAGACACTGTTTTTTAATTTTAAATTGATTCAAAATTAACTGCATGCCCCTTTCCTGGTCCCTACCTTCTTTAATTAAAAAAGGCACTCTTATGCGAACATATAATACAATGCAAATTTTGCAAACAATAATAAGTGATGTCTTTTGACTCTTTTACTTATTATATCTTTAGGTTCTCTTCAATGTTTTAATGCATACATTGGAGAAAGGTTCTTACACTTAGAAGTCCATTTAAAAAAACCAATTTGAATTTCTTCTGCGTTATCTGGTATGCATGATGTGTAACCTACTATAGAAAACTATTGCATTTTCAACCAAAATAATACGTTAATGAATGTATTCTATTCTGAGTTAATAAAACAATCATTTTTTCCAAAATTCAGATACTTTTTATTTAACTTAATAATTATTTCATATTTACTGCATGATGCTTTTGTGATTCTTTATCTTCCGAATCATGTGAATAGTGTAGGGGCATATAGGTATAAATAAAATTACGAGAAACTATATTTCCTCTCTTAGTTAATGAATTATCGTACATAATGTAAAATTGTACTCAATTACAAAATCGGCTATAACTTCGAAGTTTATGATAAATTACCTATATATAATACGACTTATTATACATTTTCATTGAATTCTAGAAATCGTTCCGATTTTTACATTTTTCTCTTTCCGCTTATTCAATTAGAAAGAGCCAATTACATCATTTAGTGTTTGAAATTACAAAATCTCAGATTTAATCATTAAATTTACATTTTTAATGTTTTCTCTCATTTTTTCTCGAAGTTATAGCCTGTTTAGTAAATTTATTATTATTATATGAATTTTAATGTATTATATTAACGAAAAAAGGAAATAGTTTTGAAGAACGTACGTTCGACGCAAAATTTTACTGGCTTTTAGAACCTTCTTGTAAAAGGTTGCCAGCATTTCTTTAATAAAAGTTGAAGCTAATTAAACATTTGGACTGCCTTTCCGGACAACTAAATATTAAATCATGAGATCTAGCAAATTTTAAAGTGATATAATTTTGGCATTTTTGTAATCTCAAAACTTAATTATCTTACAATGCACAATCTACATGATGCTTAAATTATATATCATCGAATATTACTAATTGTGCCTTTCACCTTGCAAATTTCTAGATCAAAAGAATACCAAGATTGAATCGGAAAAATCGACAGTAAGACCAGGTGGTGAAACAGTTTCTTCTACTGTAATTTCTTCTGAAAATAATTCTTATGCCAGGACTTCAACTAGAATTGAATACGACAATGACGGATCTGTGGATATTAAGGAAGAAATTATGGAAGGTATATTAATAGATAAATTAAAATATCTTAACAAAAGGTATGAAATAAGAAATGTTGGATCACATTTGCTTCCATTTTCAGATCAGGAGACTGCCTCGAAAGAAGTTGCAGGCCAATCAGGTAATACAAAATTTGAGTAAATTTGAATAAATTACATTACGTTGCATTTATTTGGAAAATAGGAGGAATGAGAATTTTCTTGTAAAACATTTTGCAAATTTATTTTGCTGCCTTAATTTATGTTTAGAATCGTTTGTGTCATCATTAAGGAAAATTATCATATATTTAACAAACGAAAAAATAATTATAGAATAATGATCAATTATTCTACTGTTAAAATATTCTCACTTACATTCGTGTGTTTTTTCAGAGAAAATTGATAGTAATTGCAACAAAACAAGAATAATGTCAACAGGAGAATATGAAACATATTTTTTAAAACACCCGAGGGAGCAAAACAGTCTGCTGTTCAAAAATAATGAAACGGATTTTACTTACGACATTGAAGACAGCAATGACGAAACATTGGAAATTAAGGAAGAAATTATCGAATTTGAATATTGTATTGAGGAAACTTTGGAAATCAAGGAAGAAATTATCGAAGGTATTGCCAGATTTATAATCAAAATATCCTAAATAATACTATAAAATAAAACATTGTAAAATACGTTTTGCTAAAATTTCAGATCAAGAGACTATAGGTGAAAAACATAGTAAAAAATATGAGTCCAACTGGTATACCGTGGATATAAAAGAAACTGATAATTTGACTTTTGACGCCAAACTGCCGACCCATAATAGGCAAAAAATTCAGGAATCAAAAAAGGAAACGGAAAAGAAGAACAAATGTGAAAAGTGTGCGCGAAGCTATATATATAGACAAGATTTAGATCGTCATATAAAATTCGAATGTGACGTCATGCCACAGTTCAAATGTAATTTCTGCGATAAACGCTTTAAGCAGAATAGCGCCCTGAACACCCATATACTTGGCGTGCATCAGAAAGCAAAAAAATCGGTATTGATACATAAATGCGACAAGTGTTCTCGAAGTTATACTTGGTTAAATGCTTTAAATCGACATAAACATTTAGAACACGCAGCAGTCAAACCACAATTTATTTGCGACTATTGTGGTCATAAAACGAATCAGAAATATAGCTTGTCAACACACATTGCTTCACGTCATCGTAAATAGTAAATTATAAGAACAAACACGAAACATTACACTTCAAGAAATTTATAATGTAGGTTTAAAAAATTCTTGATTGCGGTACACTAAATATGTTTGTATATCATACATTACTTTTTGTGAAAATCACCTTTATAAAACTCAGTTTGACTTTTTGAAGGTTCCAAAACAGTGAATTGACTCCCCTTCGATATCTTCATAAATTATTTTTGTTTAAATAGAAATTGAGATGGTACAAATTATTCACTATTTTTATCATTTTTAGTGTTGTAAGTTTCTTCTTAACAATTTTTTTAACTTATTTTATTTTTATACTTTATGTGAAGAAATGTTTAGTGCCATCAGTCAAGAAAATAATCATATATTTCGTCCGGAATTAATAAATTAACATTTCTGCGTTGTCAACAGTTTTTACTTTGCATATTTATTCAAAATATAGTTCAAGAGCCTTTTGTAAATGAGATAGAATACCTGAAATATAAGTACATACAAGAACTCTCACAAAGCGCCTTCTCTCCCAAAGTGCCTCTCCCATCCATTACCTTTAAATTCGGTGCGCATCTTTATCATCAGTAAAGACAATTATCATATATTTGTTTTGTTGTTAATAAATTAACATTTCTGTATTATGATCTGTGTAAAATATAGAAGAATTAGCAGAAATATAATTACAGGATAATGATAAGTTATTCCACTACTGAAATATCCTAATTTACGTGTTTGCGATTTTTTAGGGAAATCAAACAGTGATTGGAAGAAAACCAGAAAAAGATCAACAGAAGAACATGAAGCATATCTTTTAAAACATCAGAGGACACACCACAATCTACTATTGAAAAATTATATAAAAGATCCTACTTGTGAAATTGAATACAACAATGACGAAACATTGGAAATTAAGGAAGAAATTATGGATTCGGAACGTACCATTGATGAAACTTTAGAAATCAAGAAAGAAATTATTGAAGGTATGGTTAGATTCTTAATCAAAATATCTTAATAAAACTACGAAACAATAAATTACAAAATACATTTGATTACATTTTCAGGTCAAGAGACAATAGGTCAAAAATGTAATCAAAATTTTGAGTCAAAATTGCGCACATTGGATATAAAAGAAACTGATAATTTGGCTGTTGACGACAAACTGTTGACTCATGATAGGCAAAAAATTGAGAAATCAAAGCAGGAACCGGAAAAGAAGTACAAATGCGAAAAGTGTACGCTCAGCTATACATTGAAATCAAGTTTGTATCGTCATCAAAAATTCGAATGCCTAGTAATGCCAAAATTCAAATGTAAATTCTGCGAGAAAAGATTTACACAGAATAGTAGCTTAAATACCCATATTGGTCGTGTGCATCAGAAAGAACAGAAATCGGGATTGATACATAAAGGCGACAAGTTAAATTTCGTTCAATTTTTAGATCAAGAGACTACAGTCCAAAAAGGGAATAAAACAAATGATTCAAAGTTTTGTACCGTATATATAAAAGAAGATGATATTTTGGAGGTTAAGCCCAATCCGCAGACCCTGCAGGAGGAAATTCAGGATCCAGAACTGGAAAGGAAGCACACATGCGAAAAGTGTGCCCGGAGCTATAAATGGAAAACTCATTTAAATCACCACCTAAAATACGATTGCGACGTCAAGCCCCAGTTCATATGTAAATTTTGCGGCAAACAATTTAGACGAAATAGTATTTTGAATGTCCATATATTTCGTTTGCATCAGAAATCAAACTTAGAGAAATCGGCATCTATACACAAATGCGATAAATGTCCTCGAACTTATACTTGGGAAAATGCTTTAAGTCGACATAAGCGTTTAAAACACGCAGCAGTCAAACCACAATTTGTTTGCGACTATTGTGCTCATACCACAAACCGGAAAAGTAGCTTGGCAAAACACATTATTACACAACATATGACATAATAATAACCCACACGAAACATTGATCTTCCGGACATTTCTGAGATTGGTTGAAAAACTCTTGTCTGAATTATATTTCATGTTTGTATCTTGAATTATTTTTTGTGAAAATCACTACATAATACTCATTTTTACTTTCGTAGGTTGCGAAAAAATAAATTTATTATGCTTCGATATGGAAATAAATTACTTTCCATAAACATAGAATTTGTAATTATACGTTGTGGTATTGTTGTGGTATTGTAAATTCCTTTTAAAAAATGTTGTGAACTGATTTTTATTTCCATCACTTAGGTTAAGAAATGTTTGTGTCATTAGTAGAGAAAATTATTTTATATTTGTTTTGGATTTAATAAATTAATATTTCTGAGTTCCAAACTGTCGTTTATTTTTAAATATGTACCAAATTAACTTTAGAGAGAAAATAAACAGACTGTTAACAGTGTTTGCGATGTTACAATACCTTGCAATACAAATAGTAATGTAGAATTGCAAGCACCGTATTTTAAAATAAAATGCCAGTCAAGTATTTGTAAAATCACAATACAAGTATTGTCATTTCGAAGCATATTGTTCGTTGAATATAGTTAATACATTTCACGTGTTTTTACTGAAATAACTAGAACGAGAAAAATTGTAAAATACAATTTTTATAATATGCTGATTGCACCAAGAATCTTCGTTAATCGACAAATCATTAAGGAATTATATAAATTACATAGCCAACATAAAAAAATTTCTTGTGTACGAAATTTTCACTTTTGGCATGTGTTTCTGGGTATTTTTCACCTATACATAATACTTTGTTCTTGATTTATGTATAAGCAAATGCTAAGAGCAACATTGTTTTTATTTTGAATAAAAATGTAATGCAATCCATATATGCCAGGAAACTATTATTTTTCAAATAATTCGGTGTACAAAAAATGTACTATAAAATCACAACAGATATTTTTAAAGTTTATGGTCCAACATTATAACAATTCAAGTTTAAATAGCATTAAAATAGTGTCAATTTTAGTGTTAAATACAGGAAAATCTAAAAAATAAACCGGAAAATTTATATAAAAACTAATTATAGGATAATGATCAATTATTCTACTATTGATATATTCTGATTCACATTTGTGTGATTTTTTTCAGGGAAGTCAAATGTTGATTGGACGAAAACAAGAATAAGATCAACAGGGGAATATGGAACATATCTTTTAAAAAACTAGAGGGAACAACCCAATTTACTGTTTGAAAATAATGAAAAGAACTTCACTTGAAAAATTGAATATAGTGATGACGAAACTTTGGATATCGAGGAAGAAATTATCGACGGTATGACCAGATTTGTAATTGAAATATTTTAATTAAACTATGAAATAGTGGAGAATATCAAAAATTGCAAACAATTTTATTTTTATTTTTAGAACCAGACACTCCAGGGCTAAGACGTAATAAAAAATCAAAATTGAGTACCGTGAATGTAAAAGAAACTGATAATTTTTCTGTCAAGAACAAACTTTGGACCCATAATAGTCGAACAATTAAGGAATCAGAATAGCTGGCAGAAAAGAAATGCAAGTCCGAAAAGTGTGCGCGAAGATTTATACGGAAAAGGGAATTAAATCTTCATCTAACATATGATTGCGACGTCAAGCCAACGTTCGAATGTAAATTCTGCGAGAAACGATCTAATCTAATCGAAAAGATCAGTTGTTAAAACATATTTATTTTAACCATTTTTAAAGAATTCAGCAATACACTGAAAAAAAGTCAGACATAAATTAATTTTTATAAATGTAGAATTCGATACAATACGTTTTTTTGGATATTTCGAAAATATATACGCTGAAAAATAAAATAATATTGAATAATGGAAATATCGTTATGAAAACGGTCGATACAACATTTTCTTGATCCATTGAAATATTTCTTGTCTCAAGAAAATATAATGGATTCGCAAAAATAGATTTGCTTCATTTAAATTGATTTTATTAAAAAAGGCGTAGATAAATCAGATCTTTTCTTGCTATACAAGTAAGTGTTGCTACTCAATCATCTATAAAATTAAGTAAATTGATTCGTGAAGTAAAATAATACTTTTGTAAACGTTCTTTAATATGAAAAAGGGCACTCTTACGAACATATAATACAATGCAATTTTTGTAGACAATTATCAATAATAGCTTACGGATCCACTACTTGTTATATTTTTATGTTATCTATATTAAGTTGATGCATAAATTAGAGAAACTTTTTTATACTTCCAATTCTAATTTTTAAAACTGATTTGAATTTCTTATATGTTATTTGATCCGTATGATGTTTGATTTTCTACAAAAAATAAGAGCATTTTATACTAATATTATACATTACCTAATATATGATGCTTTCGTAACTGTGCATTTTCTTTATCATATAAGTAGTGCATCTAGAAATAAAAATACAGAAATGGAAGCTTATCTATTATTATTTAAATAATATGAAATTGAAACATGCATTTTTCTCATCTGAATACTTTAATCTTTTATAATGATATATATTTTCTGCTGAGTAAGGTCTCAAATCATCGATAGTTACTAATTGCATCTTTCACCTTATTATTTTATAGATTAATAGCGTTCCAAGAGTACATCGAATAAATCAACAGAATTACCAAATGGTGTACCGTATTCTTGTCGAAATACTTACATTTCTTCTGCAATAATTCTGGTGCAAATATATTTATTGAATTCAAAAATATCTTGACTAAAAGTCTAAAATGAAAAATTGCAAATTATATTTTGTTAAGCTTTCAGATTTTATATAAGAGAAACTGATAATTTGGCTGTTAACAACAAACTGCCAGCCCATAAGGCGCATAAAATTCAGGAATCAAAACAGAAACCGGAAAAGAAGTACAAAAAGGCGGAAAGTGTGCACGAAGTTATTTACTGAACAAATATTGAAATTCTCATAAAAAATACGAATGCGTCGTCATACAACAGTACAAATGTAAATTCTGCGACAAACGATTTAAACATAAGTGCTATATAGACATATAGGTCGCATGCATCAGAAAACAAACTCGAAGAAATTGACATTGAGGCATTATTATGATAAGTGTTCTAAAAGTTGTAACATACAAACTACAAATTTTATTTTTCCAGGTCAAGAATGTTCTTCTGAACACATCTAGTTACGAAAAGACTAACAGTTTCTGGAAATAAAATATTAAATTATGGCAGATAGAGAGATAAATCTGTTCAAATGCAATATAATCTTCTATAGATTAATATTATTAATAATTTGGGAAAGGCTTTTTCCATATTTTTTTATGTTTGTCCCATTTTTTGTTCTTAAAATTTAAATCTTCTTTATAAATAGGAAACGAAAGATCCAAATTGGTAAAATTTATCCTCAAAGTCATTGGGTAGTGTAATATGATTGTGCATGGGTTATTAGTTAAATCTATATCTACTTTAAAATAAGGATTAAAATCTGCTGAAATTACTATTTGTAACAATCACGTTTTGATTATCCAGATCTACAGACCAAGAGTGAATCGAAGAAATCAACAGGAAGGAAGGATGCCGGGCCATATTCATGTACAACTACTCACATTTCTTCTGGTAATAATTCTGGTGCCAAGACGATTCAATGCGACATTAAGGACCCTTTAGAAATCAAGCAAGAATTCATCGAAGGTATGCCTATTTATTAAAATATCCTTTATGGAACTTTGAAAAAGCAATTGCATATTACAGTTTGTTACATTTTCAGATCCGTCAAAGTTTTGTACCGTATATGTAAAAGAAGATGATATTTTTGAGGCTAAGCCCAAAACGCAGACCATAAAAAAGCAGAAAATTCAGGAATCAATACAGGAAAAGAAGCACACATGCGAAAAGTGTGCCCGCACCTATAAAAGGAAAACATCCTTGAATGAGCACCAAAAATACTATTGCAACGTCAAGCCCCAGTTCGTATGTAAATTCTGCGGCAAACAATTTAGACGGAATAGGATCTTGAATAGCCATATAGTTCGCTCGCATCAGCAATCAAACTCAAATACATTGGAAAAGAAGTTTAAATGCGACAAATGTCCTCGTAGTTATACTTGGGTAAATGCTTTAAATGAGCATAAGCGTTCAGTACATGCAGCAGTCAAACCTGAATTTAAGTGCGACTATTGTGCTCATATCACAAATCGGAAAACTAGCCTGGCAAAACACATGATGGATCGCCACATGAAATCAAAAAAACGTACACGAAAAATTAAAGCTTAGGATTTTACTAATATTGGGTCAAAAACTCTTTTTTGCATTAAATTTAATGATGTATGTTAAATTACTTTTATTGGAAATCACTACCTAATACTCACTTTTAAGTTTGTAGGTTTCGAAAAAGTGAATTTATTCTGTTTCGATATGGAAATCAATTACTTTTCTTAAACGTAGAATTTGTTATTATGCGTTGTGTCGATTTAGCAAAAATAAGGATTGAAAAGGTATGGATTGATTCGAATTTCGTGCATTATTACTAGTTTTAGTATTTTAAATTAGTTTAAAAAAAATTTAAACTGATTTTTATTTCATTCATTTATGTTAAGTTACCCGCAATACTGTTCAATCCAAATCGCAATGTTAAATTGCAAGCATCGTATTGTAAAATGAAATTGCAATCAATTAATTCATAAATTACTATACCAGTATAGTAATTTCGAAATATATTTTTCATTAAATTTAGTTTAAACATTTTATGTATTCTTACTGAAATAACTATAATGAAAAAATGGTAAAATACAATTTTCGGAATATTCTGGTTGTAACAAGAATCTTCTTTAATCGACAAATCATTAAGAAATTATATAAATTACAGCCTTATTTTATTTGTAACAAAAATATAATGCAAACTATGTATGCAGGAAACTCTTATTCTTTTTATAATTTACTATTCAAAATATGTATGCATTGTAAAATTACAACAGAAATTTTCAAAAGTGTAGGGTCTAATAATATAACAATACAAGTTTGAATAAAATGAAAATAATGCCAATTTTAGTGTTAAATACTGGAAAATCTAGAAAAAATAAACCAGAACGTTTATACAAAAATCAATTATTGGATGATGATCAATTATTCTACTTTTGGAATATTTAAATTCTCATTTTTGTGATATTTTCAGGGAAGTTAAATAGTGATTGAAAAATGAGTCACTGGGGCATTTTTGAAGTTGGAACTTCGAAAAACTATTTTTCGAAAAAAACACATCTAAACTTGGCAAGTGCCATAAGCACACATGTTATATTTTTTCTTCGAACATGAAATGTACCTACTTTCGGTTATTATCTGGATATGAGTATAGTCCCAATTAATCAGTTATAGGTCCCAGTATCATTTCCCACCTAAACACATAAATTATAATTTTGAACTGAACTTACAAAAATGCGAATATCTACTAAACTAGAAATGGATATAAGGGCCCTTTTCATGCGGAAGCCCACATATGTTTAGATTATCGACATTATGTTCATGCATACATTAGAGAAATTTTTTTATACTTCGAATTCCAATTTCTAAAATTGATTTGAATTTCTTCTATGTTACTTGATCTGTATGATGTATTATTTACTTCAAAAAATTATAGCATTTTATAATAATGTTATACATTAACTAATATATGATGCTTTGGTAACTGTGCATCTTCTTTATCATGTAAGCAGTGAATCTAGAAATAAAAATACAGAAATTGAAGCTTGTTAATTATTTATATAGTATGAAATTGTAGCAATAATTTGCTCAATCTGAATGCTTCAATATTTTATATTGATATATATTTTCCACTAGGGGTAATATTGTGATTATACTCAAATAATCAAAAAATTACTAATTGTATCTTCCACCTTATTATTTTTTAGATTAACATCGTTCCAAGTGTGCATCGAATAAATTAACAGAAAGACCAAATGGTGGACCATATTTTTATGGAAATACTTACATTTTTTCTGCAATAATTCTGGTGCTAAGACATTTATTGAATTCGAAAATATCTTGACTAAAAGTATGAAAACATTGCAAATTATATTTTGTTAAACTTTCAGATCGAGAGGTTACTGGTCGCAAACGTAATAAAAAATAGGCTTTACAATTTTGTACTTTGTGTATAAGAGAAACTGATAATTTGGCTGTTAAGAAAAAATTGCTAACCAATAAGGAGCATAAAATTCAGGAATCAAAACTGAAACCGGAAGAGTCATAATACAGTACAAATGTAAATTCTGCAACAAGCGAACATAAATGTTATATAAATAGATATATGGGTCGCGTGCATCAGAAAAAAAACTCAAAGACACTGGTTTGGAGATGTGATTATAAGTGGTCTGGAAGTTATAACATGCAAATTACAAATTATATTCTTCCAGGTCGAGAATGTTCTTCTGATATAAAATGGATACAAAATATTAAATTATGGCATATAGCAAGTCTAAAAGTTAATCTTTTATGAATTTCTTTTAATTTAATTACTACATTCTTTTCTAATGTAAATCTGTTCGAATGGAACATAATCTTTTATGGGTTATTATTGTTAATAATTCGGTGAAGGCTTTTTCCATTATTTTTTTTTTGTTTGCCGTATATATTTTTGGTGTAAATGCAAATCTCTTTAGAAATAGGAAACGAAAGATTTAAATTGATAAACTATGTCCTTAAAGCTATTAGCTACAGTCTAATGTGATTGGGTATGGGTTATTAATTAAATTTAAGTCTGATTTAAGATAAGGACTAAAGTCAGCGGAAATTGCTATTTGTAACTATCATCTTATAATTTGCTAGGTCTACCGTCCAAGAATGAATGGAAGAAATCAACAGGAAGACAGGATGGTGGGCCATATTCTTGTACAACTACTCACATTTCTTCTGGCAATAAGTTTGGTGCCAAGACGATTAAATGCGACATTGATGACCCTTTAGAAATAAAGCAAGAAGTCATCGAAGGTATGCCTATTTTAATTAAAACATCCTTTATGTACCTTTGAAAAAGCAATTGCATATTACATTTTTTTAAATTTTCAGATTCGTCAAATTTTTGTACTGTATATCTAAACGAAGATGATATTATGGATGTTAAGCCCAAACCGCAGACCATAGAGAAGCAGAAAATTCAGGAATCAGAACAGGAAAAGAAGCATACATGTGAAAAGTGTGCCCGCAGCTATAAACGCAAAGGTCATTTGAATGAGCACCAAAAATACTATTGCGGCGTCAAGCCCCAGTTCATATGTAAATTTTGCGGCAAAAAATTTAGACGGAATAGGATCTTGAATAGCCATATAGTTCGCTCGCACCAGAAATCAAACTCAAATACATTGGAAAAGAAGTTTAAATGCGACAAATGTCCTCGAAGTTATACTTGGGTAAATGCTTTAAATGAGCACAAACGTTCAGTACATGCAGCAGTCAAACCGGAATTTAAGTGCGACTATTGTGCTCATATCACAAATCGGAAAACTAGCTTGACAAAACACATGCTGGATCGCCACCTGAAGTTGAAAAAACGTTCAGGAAACATTAAAGTTTAGGATTTTGCTAATATTAGTTGAAAAACTCTTGTTTGCTTATATTTAATGTTTGTATCTTGATATAATTTTTGTGAGAATGAGTACCTGATACTTGCTTTTAGCTTCATAGGTTTGCGAAAAAGAACATTTATTCGGCTTCGAGATGGAAATGAATTACTTTTCTGAAACTCATAAATTTTTATTATACGTTGCGTTGATTAGGGAAAAATTAGGAACGTAAAGGTATGCATTGATTAGCATTTTTTGTATTCTTACTAGTTTTAGTATTTTAAATTAGTTTAAAACAAATTTTTAAGCTGTTTTTTTTCCTTCATTTATGTAGTATATGTATTCTGACTGAAGTAACTAGAGTGAAAAAATGGTAAAATACCATTTTCGTAATATGCTGATTGTCACAACAATCTTCGCTAATCGACAAATCATTAAGCAATTATATAAATTACATACTTGACCTCAAAACAATTTCTTATGTAGGAAATTTTCACCTTTAGCATAAATTTCTGGGCATTGTTCATCTATAGGTTCTACTTAATTCTTGATTTATGTATTAGAAAAAGCGCTAAGTGCAGCATTTTTTATTTTCAATAAAAATATAGTGCAAGCTATGTATGCAGGTAACTTTTATTTTTCTTATAATTCTCTGTACAAAAAATGTATTTTAAAATTACAATAGAAATTTTGAAAAGTGTATAGGGTCTAACAATATAACGATATAAGTTTAGATAAATTTGAAAATAATGTCAATTATCGCGTTAAATACTGGTAAATATAGAAAAAATAAACCGGAAAATTTATATAAAGATTAATTATAGGATAATGATCAAAATTATGTTACTATTGGAATATTCTAATTGACATTTCTGTGATTTTTTTAGGGAACTTAAACAGTGATTGGATAAAAAGAAGAATAAGATCAACAGGGGAATATAAAGCATATATTTCGAAAAACCAGAGGGAATACCACAATCTACTGTTTAAAAATAATTAAAATAATTTTACTTGCATAATTGAATATAGCAATGACGAAACTTTGGAAATAAAAAAAAATTATCGACGGTCTGAACAGATTTGAAATCAAAATATCTTAATTAAAACTATAAAATAAGGGAGAATGTCAAAAATGGTGCAAAGGTATATATGGAAAAGAGAATTAAATCGTCATCTAAAATACGAGTGCGACCTCAGGCCAAAATTCGAATGTACATTCTGCAAGAAACGATATAAACGAAAATTTCATATGTATATACATGTAGTTGGGGTACATGAGAAGACAAACTCAAAGACATCAATATTAAATCATAAAATATGAATGTTGTGAAGGCCTTTTCTGGTTTTTAATGGTTTTATTTAAATATTGCCGACATGTTTCGAGTCGGATCCGAGTCCTTTTCAAGGCGTAGTTTTGTAGCGGATACAATATATCGTAAAAAAATTTGTTAAAAAAATTTGGCGAAAAATAGAGTTAAAGTAATACAATTAAGTAAATACATTGTGCTTAACTTATTATTAGTTAACAGAAATTAGAAAAGTTTCATTGTAGATTTGATATATTTGTCGTTAAGTATCTTCATTCTGACAACGATATAGGAATTCGTTAACTAATAATAAGGTAAGCACAATGTATTTATTTAATTGTGTTACTTTACCTCTATTTTTAGTCAAATTTTTAAAACAAATTTTGTCACGATATATTGTGTCCTCTGCAGAACTACGCCTTGAAAAGGACTCTGATCCGAGTCGAAAAATGTCGGCAATATTTAAATAAAGAGATTTAAAATCCGGAAAAGGCCTTCAGCACATTAATATTCTAAGATACCGGAAAAAAATAAAACATTACTTGCGACTCTTGTGGCTACAACACTGATGGGAAAGATCAGTTGTTAAAACATATTCATTTTCACCACAGTAACAAAAATTCAGCAATATACTAAAAAAACTCCGACATAATTGATTTTCATAAATGTAGAATTCGGTATAATACGTTTTCCGGGGTATTTCGAAAACGTACGACAAAAAATAAAATAATATTGAGTCAAGAAAATATCGTTATGAAGATAGACGATACAAAATTTTCTTTATCTATTAAAATATTTCCTGTCTCAAGAAAGTAGTCACTTTTCTTTATTTTAAAATTGATTCAAGATTAATTGCATGCTCCTTTCGTTGTTTTTACCTTCTTTAATGTAAACACGAGTACTCTTACGAACATATAATACGAGTATAATCAAAATTTTGTAGACAATTATCAATAATGGCATACAGATCCACTATTTGCTATAAGTTTATGCATACTTTGGAGAAATTTTTTTTATGCTTCTAATTCCAATTTCTAAAACCGATTTGAATTTCTTCTATGTTGCTTGATCTGTATATTGTATTATTTACTAAAAAAATGGTAGCATTTCATACCAATATTATACATGAACTAATATATGATGCTTTGGTAACTGTGCGTCTTATTTGTCATGTCAGTAGTGCATCTAGTAATAAAAATACGGAAATGGAAGCTTCTTAATTATTTAAATAATATGAAATTATGGCATTCATTCTTTCAATCTGAATACTTCAATTTTCTATAATCATATAGAGTTTCTACCGAATAATGATTCAAATCTTTGAAAATCACAAATTGTATCTTTCATTGTCTTATTTTCAAGATTAACAGCATTCCAAAAGTGAATCGAGTAAAAAGACAGAATGCTGCAATAATTCTAGTTCCAAGATATTCATTGAATTCGAATTTACTGAATTCGAAAATATTGAGATTGAAAGTGTAAAATAAGAAATTGCAAATTCAATTTGGTTAAAATTTCAGATTGTATGTAAGAGAAACTGATAATTTGGCTATTAACAACAAACTGTCGACCCATAAGGAGCATAAAATTCAGACATCAAAACTGAAACCGGAAAAGAATTACGAATGCGAGAAGTGTGCGCGAAGTTATCTACAGAGAAAGGATATAAATTGTTTTCAAAAATGCGAATGCGTTATTATACCACAGTTTAAATTTAAATGCTGCGATAAACCATTTAAACATAAATGTTATATAAATAGACATATCGGTCGCAATTACATTTTTTTTCTTTCAGGTCAAGAATGTTCTCCTGAACACAACTACTTACGAAGAAATGAAAAGTTGCTGGATATAAAATATTAAATTATGACAAATAGCAAATCTAAAAGTTAATCTTTTATGAATTTCTTTTAAGTTCATTACTACATTATTTCAGAATGTAAATCTTTCCAAATGGAATATAATCTGCTATGGGTTATTAATATTAATAATTCGGTGAAGGTTTTTTCCAGGACCTTTTCTTTGTGATTGTCCTAATATTTTTTGGTGTGAATTTGTTTCTCCTTCAGAAATAGGAGACGAAAGATTTAAACCATTAGGTAGTGTAATATGATTGTGCATGGGTTATTAATTAAATCTATGTATGCTTTAAGATAAGGACTAAAATCAACAGAAATCGCTATTTGTAACTATCATTTTATAATTTTCTAGGTCTACCGGCCAAGAATGAATTGAAGAAATCAACAGGAAGACAGGATGGAGGGCGAAAGTCTCGTACAACTACTCACATTTCTTCTGGCAATAAGTCTGATGCCAAGACGTTAATTCAATACGAAATTGATAGCACTTTGGAAATCAAGGAAGAATTCATCCAAGGTATGATTATTTTAATTAAAATATCCTTAATGGCACTATAAAAAAGCAATTGCATATTACGTTTTGTTAAATTTTCAGATCCAGGGACAAATACAGTCCATAAAGGGAATAAAGCAAATAAGTCCAAATTTTGTACCGTATATATAAAAGAAGATGATATCCTGGAGGTTAAGCCCAAACTGCAGATCCTAAAGAAGCAAGAAATTCAGGAATCAAAACAGGGAATGAAGTACACGTGCAATAAGTGTGCGCGAAGCTATACCCGGAATACAACTTTAACTGCTCATCAAAAATTCGACTGCGGCGTCATGCCACAGTTCAGATGTGAATTTTGCAACAGACTATTTAAAAAAAAATCTTATATGAATAGACATATTAGTCGCGTTCATCAAAAAACGAACGCAAATAAATCGGTATTGTTACATCAATGCGACGAATGTTTTCGAAGTTACACTTCGTTAAATTCTTTAACTCGACACAAAACTTCAGAACATGCAGCAGTCAAACCAAAATTTATTTGCGACTATTGTGGCCACAAAACGAATCTAAAATGTAGCTTGTCAAGGCATATAGCTTCACACCATTCCCATATATCGAAAACCAGGTATAATTGTGACAAATGTTCTCAAAGTTATACTTGGCTGATAAGTTTAAATCAACATAAACGTTTAAAACATTCAGAAGTCAAAGCACAATTTTTTTGCGATGTTTGCGGATATAAATCGAATAGAAAAGGTAACTTGGTAAAACACATAATTTCACGCCACTCCCAAACATCGAATACGAGGTATTATTGTCACAAATGTTCTCGAAGTTACAAGTGGCTAGGAGACTTAACTCGACATATACGTTCCGAACATGTAGGAGTCAAAACACGATTCATTTGCGACTATTGTGGCCATAAAACTAATCTGAAAAGTAGCTTGTCAAGGCACATAAGTTCACGCCACTCATAGATTTCAAAAACAGGATATTTGTGCAACAAATGCTCTCGTAGTTACAGTTTCTCAGAATTCTTAAATCGTCATAGAAATTTAGAGTATTCAGCAGTCAAACCTCAATTTTATAGCGAATTTTAGGAATATAAGTCGAATATGATAGGTAACTTAATAAAACACATGCGACTTCACACCACTCACAGACATCGAAATCAAGGCATAAATGGAAAAAATGTTTACGAAGATACCGTCGGTTATATACATTATATCAACATAAACGTTACAAATATGCATCAATCAAACAATTTATTTGCGACTATTGTGGCTACAAAACGAATCACAAACATAGCTTTGGAAGAAATATTACTTCTCGCCATATGAAATGATAATAACGTACAAGAAATATTAAACTTTAGCAAATTTTTAATACTGGTTTAAAACATTTATTATTTTACATCATCTCAAGTGA
>CAKNWT010322662.1:0-10895 GCA_932066315.1 Andricus coriarius
TCCTTCAAAAACAACGTTCGGCGCAAAAAAGGGGCGGATTTTGGGGTCCCTCTTTGTCGAATTAGGTCCGATGATGCCACCATTCGATCTCGTGCCGGTTCGTTTGAATTTGGTAGAAAAGAATGTCCATACGTGCAGTTTAAATGGCGCCTTTCGTTGACACCCAATAAAAAGTAAGGGGTCGGATGAGACTACCGTTTGAAAATGTCGTTCCTGGCCAATGTCTAAATTTAAGTATTAATGAACTCGCTTCCCAGCTCAGTTCCGCGTCGAGTGGAGATGTGCATGAAAAACTTTTTTTTTTTTGGATTCCGTAGTGTTTCTTGTGGGTGATGAGAATTCGGAGCGTGACCGACTCGAAGGTACGAATGCGTGTGTGAGGTAGGGGATTTCTGCAAGCATTTTGCTGATGTTAATTGGAAGTTTATTGTCAAGCGACAATTTGGAAAGTAACCATGGAAGGAAGCTAGATTAGGAATCGTTGAATTCTAGAAAATGCTGATTGTTATGACGTTACTTAAAGATACCTTTGATTCCTTTCATTTAATATTTGGTTTATTTATTTCAGTAGTTTATAACTGTCAAATGTCATTAGCTTCTAACTTTGAAAATAATTCGTAATAGGAAGAAATTGTTAATTAGGCATCGGTAATGCAAATATTATTATTAAGGTAAACTATTATATGTCAGATCGGCTGTCAAAATAAATAGCTTGCTCACATAGCAAGGATGCTAAGAGTTAAGTAAATTTACCGACCAGGACAGCACGTATTAAACCCATCATGGAAATTTTGTTAAATGTCCTTCATAACAGAGCCAAAACGAGCAGTCCTTTCCCATCCCATTTGAATTAATTATTTTCTTACATTAAAATTTCTGAGTTATGTAAGAAGGTAAAAAACTTATGAGATAACTTCTCGAAACGTGTCACGACTGAAACTATCGTTGGCTCAGACGCTTGTTGTGTAGATGTATATGGGCTTAGTTGCGATTCTTAAATTCTTCATTCTCACAGGCGCCTTAGTCATTATATCCAAAAATAATGTAATATATATCTAATCGTTGCTGTTTTTGTGTAGTGGTTCGAACTAAATATAGAGAATATGGTACATTTGAGTTTCCCATCTGTGCACGTCGAAATGTAGACGCGCACAAATGGGCTGGTGCACAGTTGTGTCTGAGGCCAATAAAGAGCACAGTTGTGTCAGTGGCCATCGACGTGAACAGTTGGGCTCGTGCTCAGTTGCTCCATGCACAGTTGTCCGTCACTCGGCTCGAACATACTGTGTCATAATCGTTTACGTGATATTTTATATAATTTGGTAGAACTATATGGCCTCTCTCCAGTGATTCATTCGTTTGAGGAAGATACCGGGAAGTCGTGAATTGCTTTACGTTAAATTTTTTTTCAATTTTCCTTATCATTTTACTCACAAAGGTATCTCCCGGCTCCGATTCGGGGTTGTAGGGAGTTTTCCTACACAGTCAAGTGAAACTTTGTCAAATACACCAAATGGTGTATCGGTGATCACCATTGGATCGCACGTACCGTATCTCATGAGCATATTTTCTTCAGACAAATACGAAGATTTCGTATCTAATTTTTTATTTGGTCCCGCCAGCTGGGTCATGTGAATGGTTCTCTGACATGCCTATGTGTTTTTGTCATACCCTTGTGTCATCCTACTAGACTCTTGTGACATTTGATTATTATTTCTTGTTTTAAGTCCTCCGGGGGCTTTTCAATTATAACATGAAAAAGAGATTTCTGGATATTACCACTCCAGAGAATAGAGGCAAAGGTGTCGCGCATTTTATCTCGGGGCAGCGAACCAAGCAAGTCACCCGAATTTTCCATACGGAATCTTTTCTAGTTACCTTTTTCTAGAGCGAGGAGAAGGTTCCCCAGACCAGCAATCACGTCCTTCCAGTCAAGTTTAACGAAACGTCTTATTTCTACAACTATATAGTTAGTTTTGAATCGAACTTTATGGGTGACCAGGACTTGTTGCTTCTGAGGTGGGCTTTCCCAAACATCTTGTAAATCAAAACGCTTGGTAGCCGCCAGGACTTGACAAAAGAGTCGTAGATCAATGGCTATTTCCATTGACGGTTTATTTTTAAAATCTTCAGTCTTATGTGAGCAGTCTCCTTCTTTTTCGTTCTTAAGTTGCATCAACCCAGAACCAGGATTGGTGCTCTGCAAGAGATACGTCAACCTTGTTTATTGATTTTTCTAAATCCTTTGGAAAAAATCCATGAATCTCCTTATCGGGCTTTCGTTTCGCAGTTTCCCTGCCGTTTCCTCCCGTTCATGCATTCCGAAAGTTTACGCTGCCGAGAAGCATCTTGGAATCTGTATTAATTCTAAGCTATTGGATTCCTCAGTCTGTGGCCCTCTGAGCAGCTACCATGGCCACTTTTATTTCTGCCTCCTTGATTGTTTGCCGTCCTGTAACTGCTTGCGAGGCGTTAAGGGGATGGTTTTTGCTAAACCACACGTCAATTTCAGCTCAGGAGTGTCCTCTCGGATCAAGAACCCTTTCCCTGTCGATGTATACATCAACATAGGGCTCGCATAAAGAAGGTATGATTGGAGCCTTTGGGGGTAAACGCGGGGGTGCACTTATAGGTGGGCATTTAAAATTCGATTGCGCAGGTCCTAAGTCCGGCAGGACGCTGTAACTTTTTCAAAAAACTGGGGCAACAGACTTTTCATTATTCCCTTCTTCAGATGATGATTCCGATAAAGAGGACTCTTCACTGGGCGAGGGCATTTTGTGATGTTGAGTCTAGAGTTGAGAATTCATAGCCTTCTTGCAAATGTGCCTCCGCCCATGTTAGGTGCCTTCAAACTATTCGGAGGTCGGAAACTGTCGTCTAGGTTTAGTACTAGCCTTGTCTTCTTTCTGGGATTCTTGGGCAGATTAGTCGGTTTCGTTTTACTAGGTTTGAGCTGGCGAGACCACGATGGTCGGATTTTTCTTAGCCACCCGGCTAAAAATATTTGTGCTTGGATTTGGCTTGGGTAAAGACCAATCCAAGGCAGTTTCAAGTGATTCTGTATGTCTAGCTAGTGAGACGGAACCATACTTATTTTGATGTCTCAGACCCTCTGAGGGTCATCACTAATCCGCTTTAAACTTTATATAATGTTTATATTATTTATATTCATGGTCTTTATTTAGTATGTAGTAATAAGTTTATTTGTCTGCAATAATTATTATTCTTTGGATGACGAATCTAAAAATGTTGTCCATTTTTTCCTATCTCCGACAGTTCATTAGATACTTCTAGAAAATGACAGTTTTAATCTTTTTTCCGGAAAATGTTATATGCCTGCAGTTGTTGAGACAGACAGGTTGCGAATTTCTTATTTAAAAATTAGTTATCAACAAATTACAAGTTTTATAGGTTGTAAAATTTTAAACCTCAGCAGATGTCAACTGCTTGGTCCTAACCTAGCTACCTGATTCCTGGAAATGGCAGGCCCTGCCGGTGGGTCCATAGTTTATGGAGGCCGCAGTATAATGGACAGTAAAATTTAGAAACGAAAACTCTTGTAATCATGACCCTGGGAAATTTTAAAGCCACATATTGGTAATATAATTTTCTTTAAAAGCAATTCGGTATATTTATCAAGACATCAAGACAAGCGAGTGAAGTCCGGGTATCTCCAATATCTAGCTGGTGAGACGGAGCTAGACATCACGGTCCTAGAGACATATTCGAGACATGTCGAGACATTTCGAAGACACTCAAGCCAAAACCAAGCACAAATATTCTTACACGGGCACCGCTAAGGGTTGTGAGTCCTTCCGCACGATGGCGTCTGGTTTGCATGGACTGGATTCTAAATACACTGCCGTCGAATTGCTCATCGAGCACTGGATTTTGAGACAGGGCCTCTACCTAGCGATTTAATTTACCTAAATTGTATTCGAAAATAAAATCGTAATTTTTAAATTTATTCACCACTTAAAAAGTCTGGTGCATAGGTCCTCAACATAGATCATCCGATGATGATGTATGGTAAACGTTGCCTAACATTTTCTTACAGAACTTTCTTCATTTATTAAAAAGTGATGCAAAAACTGCACTTTTTACAGTTCTTAATGGTTTGAATTGAAAGATTAAAAATTAATAGACTTACATATAAATATTTGCAAAGTTGTAAGCTTTCAAAACTGAACACTTTTAAATGAAAAATTAAACATTATATTTTATCATTTTTTATAATATCAATGTTAGATCTTAGCAGGTTGGGTGAGAGGGACGTGTCAAATGTTAGGCCTTTTCAAGCATCAAACAAACGTCACGTTAAGAGGGCATATGATCAGAAAGTAGATAAACAATTGCGCTCAAGAAAAGTTTTTAGCAGGTTTCCTCTCTCTCTTGGCCAAAAGTCGAAGAAAATACAAGCGGTTCTAATATAAATCCGGCTGTAGCCGGTAGGAGGTAGATAGTATGATTATGGGCTTATTATATTCAATTGTCTCAATTAAATGGTAATATAAGTAATAAAATAAAATTAAGTTTTTGAGTTGCATCAATAATTGTTTTCTCTATGTTATTTAAAGTACATATCCCCGTTATTACACATCTAGGTATAAATTATTAATAATTTTTCCTTCTATCTTCTCTTAATTCTCGGTGCTGGGAATTTCCTTTCATCAATTACTTGGACTGGATCTCGGGCAATACCAAAGAAAGTTCCAGCGTAATATTCTTACCGGATACCTGAGCTTTGTCTACCCACACACTCTGAAAGCTACAGGAAAATGTATTTAAAAAAAAATTAATTTTCTTTTATACGCCCGGTTCTAGAACTTTCTTTCACCAATTGCTCGTTTTTATTGTCGGGCAGTATCAAAACAAGTTTCAACTCCTGTGATTGAAAATTTGAAATTGTCTTAATTTTCCACTTTTCAAATTATATTTAATATAATTCCCATATTAAATTTGCTTATACATTTTTTCCCATGCAGTCCATCCCTTTTTCAACTCCTCCAATTTGTTGAAAAGATTAAAAACAGCCTCTTTATTTAAATTCTTAACAATTAGGAAATTAGTTATAATTTGAACTATTTAAAAAATTAAAAAAACTTGAACATTTATCTGTAATGTATATGTTAGGCTCCCAACCCGATTTACCGATAATTTATAATATTATAGAATTTCAAAATTGCCGATAATAGATTATTTCCTAAATAAAATTGCTGACAGTTTTAAATCTCCAAAACTATCAAATTTTTTAGACAGAAGGGTTTTCCGAATTGAAACGATTAAAATTTCTTTTAATAATAATTAAATAATGAAATATTGTTAAATAAGTAACAAATTTTTTATTTGATACTTAATGTAATATTAAAACAATTTGAGTTTGTTTAGCATAATTTCTATTTATTAATAATTTCGTCAATTTTATTTTGAGGAGTATCTATTTTCGGGAATTTTTTTATTTCGGCAATATTAGAAACAGTGAGAATTATATTTAATTTTCTTTGTAAGTTATTTAAATTGATGAAATAATTTTTTTTCTTACTTACCGCAGGGCTAATATATTATATGATTTTATATGATATAATAATTCTATTGAAACTTCATAATAATTATTTAATTAAAATAAGCTATATTATTCGATATACGGAAAAAATTCTAACTTTCCTTTAAACGATCGGTTCTCGGATTTTATGCCGTTAATTACTTTATTTAATGTCAAACTCCAGAATTAGATTCATCACAATATTCTTATCGGAACACTATTTTATTTACTCACGAACTTTTCCGTACAATCCAACATCATATTCGAATATGATTGTGAAAATTTTTAGAGCACTTTAATTACTGATTATATGATTCTCTGACTAATATCCCACGAAGATTCGTAGATGAAAATTAAATCAATTTTCGGGTTTTCATGAAGAAACCTTACTTTTCTGTGTGTAATTAATTAATTCTCATGCGGACCATATTATTCAGGAAAATTTTACTGATTTCACATTGAGCAACCAAAACAATCTTCTTCTAAAAGCAGCCAAAGATTCTTGGGATGGCCGACAACTATAATATATTGTAAAAATCTGTCATGAGCTTTTAAAGTGACTTGATAATTTGATACATATTAATTTTCAGTAAATAGTAGTTGATCAATTTGATCCGGGAATCAGATGATAATTATATGCAAGTTTTTATACAGATTTTGGATTTTTTATTCGAAAAATTCTGATTTTCATTTAAGCTTCTGGTTGGTGGATTTTCTTCTACTAATTATTTGGACTTGATGTCGAAGAATACCGGAAATAATTTCAACTCAATATCATTATCGGATAACTGGGTTTTGTCCACCCACGCACTCTGAAATCTATCGGAACATTTACATAACTATCGGAACAAGCTATAGGCAACTAGTGGGGGGGGGGGGGGCTAGGTCTGAGGATATCCTCCCCCTCTCTCTTCTCCTCGTACACAAAAGAGACGTACCTCCCACACTACCTCACTTACGTCCCCTAATCACTCCTAATCCCAGTACTTTATTACGACACAGTGTAACTACCCCCCCCCCCATACACACACAACCTATTTAACCAAAGGGGGAACATATCAATGTTAAAACTTTTCCTCGCTTTCAGAAAATACTGCATCACTTCTGGTCGCATGATTCCAATTCATATTTTTAAAGCTTTTTGGTAGATGTACGGTCTGAGAAGACAACTACAGGGTTCCACTTAAACTACAAACTCTTATCTTATTTCAAGGACCAATAAATGTCAGTGAAGAACTTTTTTCAATTTGTTAAGTCCGTGGGTGGACAAAATGCAGTTCCTTGATAAGGATATTGGTTTGAAACATTTTTTTTTTATTCTTCGACATCGAGTGCAAGTAACTAGTGACAGAAAATTTGAGAACCAGACGTTTAAATGAAAATTATAATGTTTCAAAAACGATCCTATATCTCTCAGAGTGAGTGGGTGGACAAAACGCAGTTTTCAGAACTATTTAGTTATAAATTAATCCATTTGGTTGAAAATTCCATTATTAGAGCTTTTTATTTGCTAATGATTAGGAGATAATTCGTGTCTAGTTGAAAGCTGTTTTCAACAAACAATTCTTTTTAAACCTACATAATAACGATAGACCTGTCTAGGTTATTTCCCGGGTTTATTCTGGGTTTAAACAATGTTTTCCGGTCATATTTCCCAATCTAAATCAGAAAAATTTAACTGAATACTGATTTTCAAGTTTATTGAGTCAATAAGAATACATACACTAAAAGTGACGCAGCCCGCAGGTAAAATTGTGAAACTTGTAAACAGACTACATCATCCCAAAATGAAAAAAACAGAATTATTTACACGCTCAATGTACTTCGCCTTCATTATTCACGTTTGAATTAATACCACAGAAAAATTATGGAATTCGATCAAACGCAACAGCACACATCTGATATTTTTTTTAAACTCCTCTTATATAAAATATTTTCAATACTAAAAATTGCATAATGTTGAAGTACAAGTTTTCAGAATTTTAGAATATCAAGTTGCACAATAATAGAACATTTTTACATCATTAATGGTTGGAATTGAAGATTAAAAAGTGAGAGACTTGCAAAAAAATATTTTCAAATTTATAAGCTTTAAAAACTAAACAATTTCACACTTGAGTACTCGAAAATTCGACTTTTTTCGAATTAAGCATTGCAATCTTTTCACTTGATGATGCGCAGGAGGTACGATTAATTCATATTTATTAGACCCGTATTTTCAACGAAAATTATTTTAGGAATGACTGTATAAAAATAGAATCATTATTTTATGGAGTCTGCCCTTTTGTTGCCCTGTTGTTTATAAAGTCTGCCTTTTTGTTTCCATTTTCGAAAAACTATACCATTAAGTGTATTGCCTTAGACGAATCATCGGTATTTTTAAGATGTTCGTTTCTAAAATATATACAAATTTTAAAATTATGCGATTGTGCTCCTTAATGAAACTCTAAAGTTTCCACTATTTATTCATCATGTTGTATTTTTATTCCCGTACCTTTTCGAAAATAGTGCACAATTAGTTTTCACACCTTTCCATTTGTCTCCCTGTAAAATAGGTTCTGAAATGAGGTATCGTTTTTAAATAAGCAGTTCCTTGACATTGTAATAATTTCTAACCCAAACTGTGACTAAAATTAATTAAAATGACTTGGGTATACACTAGAACAACTTGGAGATGTTCGGCTAATTCCCCGCACAAATCGGAACCGGCGATTCGAAGATATGTTTGACCCGAGGACATATTGTATTGTCTCATTATATGAAAAATAGCAGTTTTGTGTAGAACTCATTCTACAAACATTTTTACATTCTCATTCATGAGAGTGTAATGTAATGGTTCAAATTTTTGATCTATGGTTTTTAACGGATCTTTACGTTTCGGCTCTTACAGATTCCGAAAATCATACAATTTTGTCGGTGTCTGTCTGTCTGTATGCCTGTCTGTATGTCTGTATCTCTGTATGTATGGTTACCTGAATGTTGTAGCCACGCCAAATTTTGAAGGATTTGTCGAATCGAGTCAGCCTTTGATAAACTTTTTAAGGGTCCCAAAATGAAGGTTGAATTCGTTAACCAGATATTTCCAATAAAAATAAAAATTTTAGAGCTTTTTCAAAAATTTAAAAAAGAAATTTTTCAAGTTTTAGAGATTTTCGTTCAAGTTTCTTCAATATGGGAAAGAGTCTTGAACATTATCCTAATGGCATTTTTTATTTCGATAAAAATTCAAAAACTTACGTGCTCTTCAATTTTTTGAAAATTTCCAAAAAATAAATAAAATAAAAAATTTCTGATAGATTGAAAAATATCAATCAAAATGTTTACTAGATATGAAATATATTTCGAAAATATCCTGATAAAATTTTTTGATTTGATCAAAATTCAAAAAGTAAGACCATTTGCAATTTTGGAGCCAAAATTTTCCGTCTCATTTTGTTAGATAGTTTTATGTTCTCAAAAGCAATCATCTGCATAACCTAGCTGTAGGTTCTTTGAGAACCCTCTTTAAAGTCAAATTGAAAAAAACATGTTTAATTTCAGTTTATGATTGTAGTTTATGAGGTTTCTGAATCAAAGTTTTTGATTTGCGTGCTCAAACTGGGCGCATATTCAGGGCAGCTGAGAATACAAATAAATAATATAATAGTGTTGAAGATAATGTAGAAAAGGTCACATTTTTGACAAAATCGAGTTCGAAACACGAGAAGCGTGATAAAAAAGTGTTCGTTAAAGCCGAAGGAGCTTTACCAAAGAGAATTCACAATCAACTAATTACAGTCGTTAACGCTTTGACCTTTAATTTTAAAAGGTCGGTGGACAAATGTGTGGCAAATAGAAAGTCTGAGCGCGTAGCGCGAAGCGCGAGATGAATATATCCTCGAGCGAGAAGCGCGAGAACCAACAGTCGCGCACAGATTCAAATTGGGAACGTCACTATCCATGAGTGGAGCGTTAACCAATTGCGCCACCGAGACATCAGCAGATATTTTCTTGATCTCCACAGCTACCCTTTTACAGGGAAGTACTATACGTATTTCTCGACTGCGACAGATGTACTATTTTTGATCAACGTAGGTTTAATCTAATGAATATTTGGAAGATTTTATTACCATTAATAGATGTTAATATCCGACGTTTTACATTTTAAATTAATATAAATTTTGATGTTACAACGATAACCTCGGTTCAAATCCGGCCTGAGGCAGATTTTGTTTTGTTCTTCAAGATTTATGTTCTTTATCCATGTTCTAGAAATGGTGTAGAATATTCTAGATTTTCGAATCTCTTTCTCTAGTTCCCTCATTAATCAGTACTTTCTTGTCTCTACGAAATCGATCTGAAAACAAGTATCCATAACAAATATTAGGGTATCAGTATATTAGGTATCAGAGATTCGACAAAACTAGAATTTTCTACACAATTGATCAAATGAAATTTCAACAAAGTAATTAAACTTTTGAGCATGTATTCTAATTTTTAATCAACGTGTTCGTAAACTGAGAGTCTGGTGTACTGAAATTGCTTATCTTATTCAGACACCACTACAAGCGTAATCCTTTTCTTTAGAGTATATAACTATTTCGGAGAGCCGAATCCAAATAATAATTGTTTTTTAAGTTGTAGTAACATAGTTATCACTTTTATTCGTTAATCATTTGTAATTGAATTTCTTACGATGATCTGTAGAATATGCTCTAAATGTTTAAGGAAGAAAAAGAGAAGTGTAGACTATCGCCAGGTTTCCGATGAGCCTATCGAATATGATTGTGTCCCTTATTACAGGACCCGATCACATGCAACAGCATCTGATGGAAGTGCGGATCAAGAAGGATCCGCCGTAGTTGAGGTCGCGGTGGTTGAAAATTGTGTTACGGTCGATCTTGAAAGATCAATAAACAATCATAAAAAATGTTTATTTCTCTGCTCAGGTTCCAATGTACTGCGTCAACTTTCCAGAGAAGAATGTATGGAAATATTAATAAAAACAAATATTTTTGTTCCTTCTGGTGGCAGAATCAGTATTAATTCTAAGCTGTTGGATTCCTGAGCCTGTGGCCGTCGGAGCGTCTACAGTGGCCACTTTGATTTCTGCCGCGTTGATTGTTTGGCGTTCTGTAACTGCTTGCGAGACGCTTAGGGGGTGGTTTCTGCCAGACCGTACCTGATTCGAAAAGGAACTCGCCTTTCGAATGAGGAACCCTTGAACGGTCGAAGTATACATCAACATTAGGATCGCATAAAGAAGGTATGCATGGAGCCTTTGGGGCTAAACGCGGGGGTGCGTTTCTAGGTGGGCCATTCCCTTTGGAGGTCGATTACGCATGTCCTACCTTAGGCAGGACACTGTGAC
>CAKNWT010322670.1:0-14260 GCA_932066315.1 Andricus coriarius
AATATAGTCCTGCTATTGCATTGTACACATCTTTATGATAGAAAGTTTTCCGAGAAGTAAAAAAACACAAAAAAGAGAAAAAGGTTTTAAATCTTTAATTTTTTGTTTCAGCAAAAAATAAATCTTTTTCTAGTTTGTTGGTCTGATTATAAAGGTTATATTTTGTCGAATGACGTGTAATTTTATCAGACTTTTAACATTATTTCCATCGATTTTAAGGGTGCTTAAAATGAAGAAAATCGTAAATTTTATGCATTTTATGTATGTTTTAGTAGAATTGAGTAGTGTTTTGAATTCAATTCTTTACTTTTATCATTCAGAGTATGTTGTAAATAATATAGAATATAAATTTGAGTAGTTTAGAATCATAAAAATGTATAAATATTCCGCGCAGAAAAAAATGGAGCCCTTCGCTGTTTAAAATTTCAATACGCTTGCCATAGCTGGATTATTTTTTGATCAGAATCAAATTTTCAGAACAAACTACCTGTAAGGTAGACAAACTTGTAGGACCTGTAGATTTTTTATATTAAACAAATTGGTTTTTGCGGCTCACCCTATTATATATTGGTTTGAAAAGGGAAGAAACGTTGACCTTAAAATGTGAATTTTGCGTTAGATTTCACTCAAGAGCTTCGAGTTTAAATTAATTTTGTCAGAACTGAGCCCACAAGAGGTGTTATTAATGAAAAATTGGAAAAAAATTTTGGAATTGGCAAAAATAAAACCCACCTATGTAGGTTAACTCTGAAAATGAAATAACTCGAGACGTTATTTTCAAATAGAGTTGATAGAATTAATAAAAAAGAGTTTGAAATTGACAGCGTAGTCGTTTGGACGATTCTGAATTAGGATTTAAAAACGATTGTAATAAGCCTACGATCATCGATTGTTGCTTTGAGTATTCACCCTCTTGATACATTTAAGTATATATTTTTGCTAATTCAAACAACTACCCAATCCAATTTCCAACTGCACTTGTTGGTTATAATTATCTCTCGGAATAAATTCAATCTCAAACTAGATTACATGTCAAACCCAAAAGTTTGAAAAAGCCCGAAACCAATTCGACTTTTTAGAAAACCTTTTTAAATTTTCCTTAGAATATTCCCTGCTCATCCCGTACCGTGTTATCTCCTCCCGTCCCTTTTCATGTCATTCCCTCTCGTTTTATCCCATCTCGTCTGGTTCGGTCAGATCTCGTTTCTCTCTCCGTTCAGCACCCTCTGACGACTCGACCTCGCACCGCCAGTGTCAGTATCGACTGGGATTCGTCGAGGTAGGGGTTGGACCAGAGAGGGTGAGTGGATGCGAGAGGGTGCGAGACAATCGCGAGATGGGGAGAAGGACGGCGAGAGACTGCGAGGGCGAAGATGAAAAGAGAGAAAACTTCTCGTCGATTCTCGGCAACACTCGTACGTCGCCGGCTCGAGGTTTCCACATGGTCTCGTGTTAGCAGGAGCGGCTCTCGGCAAGCCTCGGCTCTCTTCGCGAAAAGCGTTGTCCTGTCGGTGCTGCCACATGGTGCAGTGTTTGCGGGCGTCGAGCGCTAAGGGTGGGTTCGGGGTGGTAGTACCGACTCGGCTGCCTTCGGACGAGTTCGCAAGTCATCGTCGACGTCTCGCGTCGGGGCTTCCACATGGGTTGGTATTGGCTCCCGGGGCGCAGGGTGGTTCATGCGGTGGGGCTCCAACTGCGAAAGCGACGCGACGGTTCGGCACAACATCCCCAAAACGGGCAACGTCGCTACTAGGAGGGTTAGTCCGTCGGTCGGACCGGTGCGAGATGTCCTGGGAGTGCCCCCGTGAGACGAGATTTTCTGCTCACGATTCGGGAACGTGTGGTGACGGTTACTCTTCGCGATTGTGAAATTCCGTGGTATGGGAGTTGAGCATCTGCAGGGGTAAAAAGTGGAATAAAGTAGGATCAAAGTGTGCAAGAAAAGGAAAATAAAAGTCCCGGAAAAGTTGAGTTCAGCCGGTAGGAAATCTGGACCCGGTAGGATATCTGAAGGGTGACGTCCTTCCGAGGCCGGTATGTGTGTGATTTAGTTGTGAGAGGGTCGCTCTGTTTACAGTGGGTTGAGTATAGCAAGTGGTGACCCCGGTGTCGTTGCACCGGTGCCAGACTCCGTTGGTGTCTGCTACCCTAAATTGGAAGCTGATTCGCGAAGGAGTTAGATTTTTTTACGCGAGTAGTGAATTAGCAAACGTATGGAGGAGCTGTTGATTTCGAGCTGAACCCCGTTTTTTGGCTTTGTGATTAAAAGGTTTTTCCGGATAAGAAGGTTTTCAGGATGAGGATTTTTGAGAGAAGTAGAACGAGAACGAGGAAGCGAAGGTCGACGAAGGTGTTGACGTGGAATAGCGCGCCGATGTCGAGGCCGGGAACAGGGGGAAGCAACGTCAGTGGATCAGGTCTGGAAGCTGTGTTGCCAGGGTTAGAGAGAATTTGCTAGCGGAAGCAAGGAAGGTTCAGATTTGTGAGAGCAACTGGACTTGACTCGGTGACTTGACAAGTGGCAGCCCACCCTGGTGGATTGACATTGCCGAGGATTATTAGGGGTGGTGTCTGCCGTGCAGAAGAAAAAAGTGCTGGTTTTGTGAGTAGTGCAGCGGTTATTTGGTTGACGACAATTACGACGTGGGGATGTGCGACGCCAACTGCCAAAGAGGTCGAAGGAGGATAGCTCTGAGTAAATCGACTCGGTGCACCAAGTCGTGCTCACCGCATAGGACGCCCGGGGTCCGGTAGCTCGTTCATCGTCCTTATTCCTCATCGACGCCCGCGGGCAATGTGCCCACCCGCCGAGAGCACAACGTAAGTCGTTTATCCGATTCGCTACTTTCTGATAGGTCTGCCGTTTAGACCTTGACTTACCCCGATCGACTGCTCGCTGAGAGGACATTGCTCTAGCGGTTAACGCCTCTCTCCCCCCTAAAATCTGAGTATATATATATACCAGTCTGGATACAGCTGAGAGTTTAGCTGCATGATTTTGGTGGAATACTGATCAGATCAAGACAAGAATTTTTCCTTATTTGCGTTTTAGGGAATATGAATTTAATGATTTTAAAGAGATTGTGTTGATTTTCCACAAAGGTGATCTATGAAATATGCAGATTGTGGGTATGCCCAACAACGGCTAATGTTATAGTCTGCATTTGTATTACGAAAGGGAATTCTATAGCTGTTAACAGGTTTCATAGGATATAGACAGAGAAGATCCGATTTTAAGGATTAATTACTGGGATTTTAACTAATCATCTGTTTGATGATTATCAGATGAAAACAGAATCGGACTGAGGTGGAATAATTATTAGATGTATGAGTTTATGCAGTTTGCTGATCTGATCAACAATGATAACATTTAACCCACTGTGGCCGTTAGGAATGGAAATTTACTTTTGTTAGAAATTACCAGGGAAGCAGTTTAGCCTAAGAAAACAGAATGAGATTGAAATGGATTTCTCATCAGATGCCTGTGGACTAGTTTTCAATAATTGGTTCTGGGTAATTGGTATATAAAGATCATAATGGACTGATCTTAAATTATCTATATATTGGAGATTTAATCAACAGTTGCGAATAATTGAGTCCGTAGTTGCTAAGGGAAAGCAAATGCGGTTATCAGTTATGCAAAACAAACGCTGACAAAAATCGATTTGATGGATTAATATTAAGGGTGTTAGTTGAGGTCAAATGCTGATTAGATATTTTGTATAATAATTATAGACTATAGAACCAAAATCACTGGGTACGAAGTACCCAGGAAGCGTGTTCTAGGATTATAACTATGGGACAGTCATCTATTTAACTCAAGGAAGCAGATTGGGATTGAGGTGGAGTACTAAATCAGATGTAGCAGGAGAACTAGCTTCCACTAATTTGTTCGGGCGAGTTGGTGTGTAGGGGATAATGATTCAAAGATATTGAATGGATTATATTGATTTTGCCTACAGTTGATATGTAACTTGTGTAGCTAACACGTTTAATCAACAATTGCTAATAATTTTGCCCTCAAATACAAAATGAAAGAAAATTTAATAGTTTTTTTGTCGTCAGTTAACTGGCTTTTAATATATGAATTAGTAATCCATTTTCAGTGTTTGAAATAATATCGAAAATAAATATGAAGAATTCCCATTTCATTGTGGATAAAAAATAGTATTCACACTCGAATTCTCTGAAAGTTAAAATTGATTTTTCATCACGGTTTCGACGAATGACAATATGCTGCAGAGTTAATCTCTAAATGATATTGTAGGTAGATGTATATCGAAATTCCATAATGGACTTATCAAAAGTTGGGTTGGAATGACTGAAAACATAGTCAACGTTTAATCAATCGGATTTAGCTAAATTTTTGTAACAGAGAAAGTTAGAAAATTAATTAACTAATGCAATATAAAGTGTAAAGCACACTTCGGGCTTTTCAGCTAGAAACTTGCAGATTAAATTGAAGAAAACACGTATATAAAGTATAAAAGCTCACTGGGAAGTTTTCATATTGATACAAGTGGCTTCACGACCGAAGTGAAGTGCTCATTCGAGAAACTGGATAATCAATATCAGGGGGTGGATCGTGTAACTTTTCATCGTAGTTTTACGGGAGTTCACTCTGAAGCTGTAAATGATTGGTCAGTTAGGTCAAACTCATATGAAATTGTAGCCCTGAGGAGCGATTCGACTGACCTTCTCATTTACAGACCTTTATTACTGTCACACTCTGTCACATGTTTTTGAAAGGGTGAATGATATCAAATTGACGTTCTGAAAGTTTCATTGATTTAGTCAGTTCTCAAAGGCTAGGATGGGAATATAGATTTAGGGCGCTTTCTATATTCTCAAAATTAAAAATTTGTTTACAATTTGCAAAGGTGTAATGCAAAAAGAGATTAATTTTAGGAGAATGAAGAATATAATATTTCCGGAAGAACAAACTGTGTTCTAAATTTATCATCTGTGTACGATAGTTGTAGGTTTAATAGTAGTAATAAAAGGGTCCTTAAAGTTGAAGGTCCTTGTGTTGGAGCTGCCTTTATGTTCTACTTGGTAATGAGGCTAATGCCCTATTTTCATGGCACATAAAAGTGACCTTGAAAAGATTGCTTAACCTTAACAAGCTTTATAACACGTGGAGACTAAATTTTGATTTTAGTGACAAACTTTTATTCTAAGAGAATTGCTTAAAATTTTGGTTTACATATAATAATAATTAAAAATATTTAAACTCATTTACGCGAATCATAAGATTTTATTATACTCGTTTAATGTGCAGTGTTAAACGCATTTACGAGAATGGACATAAAGTTTGGTAGTATTTCACTGTCTATTGTTTTCTTACTTGAATGAGGGTGGAAGGCTGAAAGATACGTAGGTTTTTGAAGAAATATGTAGATATTGCGTTATAGGACAGTCACAAACAAAGCTCTAAATTCCGTTCCTTCGGTGTTTTAGTCGCAACTTTACGACTTCGTCGTAGTTTCTATGTATTTCCGTGATTTCGTCGTAACAACGTTTTAATAGTCACGTACTTCTACAAGTCTTTTGCATCTGGACCAGTTAAAGTGATACAGACGTTCACACAGCATCGTAAAAATCATTTGATGAGAATTGCTTTGTCTTATTGTTAGTGCTATAAACATGAAATGTTTTTAATATATATCGTTTTTTCACATTTTTATTTCAAATGAACTATAAAAATCGGCTTACAATTTTCTCTCTGAAGAGGGAGAATTTTTATTTCTGTTTGACTAAAAGTGGATTTATGATAAAAGAAGAATTTAAATTTAGTTAGAGGATCCTGTTTTCTATAAAACACTTTTTAGCTTTATTACGTTTAATTTTTCCGATTCTGGGGTAGAGTTTGTTGTCTAGGAATCCATTTATTCCCAACCCAGACAGAGACGTCTGTTAAGATTGTACTGACGTGCCTTCATTCTCCGCCCTTCTTTATTTCGCATGGAGGATAAATTGCTGCTTTCCCCATATTTTCCTCCTGGAAAAGCCACCCGGAACTTCGTGCTTCTATCTCGAAAACATTGAAACGTTTTTTACGGATGGAAAGCTACGTAATGTTTTCTTCGAAGTGCTAGAGAGGCATGCTTTTTGTCGCAACTGTCGAGACTATTTCTCGTAGCGTGGAGATAGCGAATATAAAAAAGTTAGTAAATATATAATGGATGAACTTCATATCATCTATATTACTTTTTTCAAAGCTGGGTGTTAAATATTGTTATTCGAAAGATCACAAATGTTTGGGTAGGTTTAAAAATTAGTGTTAGAGAATTTCAGAAATTCTGAATTGTTAGGTTTTTCATTTGAAATTCATGTTAGAAAGATGCCAAATAACTCATTTCAATTTAAAATTTGCAATATATCTAATTAAAACATTTTAAAAATGAAGTGCTTTGTATTGAAAACATTTCTACATTTCTAGGCTTTTATTTAAAGCTGTATCAACGTTTAGTGCTTCATTTTGGAAATTCGAAAATAAAAAACGCACGCAAAGTTAAATTTTGTAACTCCAAAAACTTAACTTGAAATTATAATACTTAAAATTTTTCATGGTTTCAAATTAAATACAATATATTTTAAACGTTTTCGATTGCAAGTTATTTAATTTAAAAGCTTTTATATATTTTCATTTTTGTATTGAAATTTTTTAAATTTCAGACTGAGGAATTTTTAACGCTACAATTTTTTATTCTTTCTTTTCATATGTGTTTTAATTTTGAAATGTGATGTACAGTCTGAAATGAGAAACCTTTAATAAGCCTTCAGATGAGAAAAGTTTGAATATTAAATCATTCTGGTCTTAAAATTCATAAAATTCTTTATTTTTTTAGCCTTTTTATTTTACAATTTTTAAACTTTAGAGAATTCATTTTTAAAAGTTTCTGCTCATCAATATTTCAATTCATTAACATTGGAAATCCCGTAAATTTAAACTTCTAAATTTCAAATTGTTTTATTCAGAAACAGGTGAGTATCCCCCCCCCCCCCCCCAGCCCCCCCCCCCTTGAAAATTGTATACACATGCTCTGTATATATATATTCATTCTACACATTTAATATTATTTTATATATTTTGCAAGCTTTCAAATATTAATTAACAATTTAAAATTATTTTTGCCATTTTGAAATTGCATACTTTTTATAGCTTTTCTTAATTTCTGAGTGAAAAAGAAAAAAGTGAAGGTAAGATTGAAAATCCTACGGTGGGGGGAGGGAGTGATGACCGGTTCGCCACCATTGTAGATTCGCCCCTGTTGAGAACAGATTAATGTCGAATTTTCAAAATTAAAAAACTGTAAGGATTAAGGTTGAAAAATGGTTTGATTTGGGTGAAGTTGATTTCAATTTATATAATTTTTACTTTCAATACTTCCATTTTCAAATTGTTTAGCTGCAATCATTTTTCAAATTAATGTGGTGAAATATTTATTTTAAATTCAGGACATTCTTAACGTTTATCTGTTTCTTCAGTGTAAAATGAGTCAGTTGTATAATTAGCTAATTGTGAATGATATAATTTAAGAATATTTCATTTGAAAACTTTACTTTTTTGTGATGTCTTCATAGTTTAAATTGTTATATTTTTATGCTTTGGTAATTTGAAATTACTCCACTTTCAATATCTACAAATAAAAATTATAATTTTTAGTAAAAAAATATAAAAAATGTCACGATATTTGCAATAGTTCATTATTTGAATTTTGTATAATTCAATTTTAAATAGGTTCAATTTAATAGTTTTCAGTTTAGACTGATTGAATTTTTAAATATGGTGCAAACTTTTAAAAATTTCGAAACTTGTAGAATTTCAAAAGATTTAAAATATATTAAATGATTTCAAAAAATTGTGTACAATTTCCAAAAAATTGAAGAAATTTCAGCAGATGTAAGGAATTTTATAGGACCTCCAATTATTTCAAAGATTTTAGAGGATTTTACTTAACGGTATTTTAACGTATTTTTACAGAATGAATTTAAAAACATTAAGGGAATTCAAAGTTTTCTGCTGTCTAAACTTTAATTATCCAGAATCACTTTTTTTGAAATTCTGAGTGGACTAAAATAGTTAAATTAATTTATAACCACAAAAAAAACGTATTTGCAGCAAAACAATTAATTTTTCCCATCAATAGTTTAATTTTAACCAAATAGTTTAATTTTTTTACCAAAGTAGTGTAGTTTTTGTTCAAGCATATGAATTTTTAAGAAAAAAGGTAATTTTTAACCAAATAGTTTAATTTTTTACCAAATTGTGCAATTTTTAAGCCAAAAAGACCAATTTTTCTACAAAACAGTCGAATTTTTAACCCAAAAATATTATTTTTTAACAAGAAAGTTAATTTACGACCAAGCAAATTTTCAATCAAACAAATAAATTTTTCACAAATTAGTTTAACTTTAAACCAAGTAGTGTATTTTTCAACAGAAAAATTAATTCTCAACGTAAGTTGAATATTCAACTTGTATAAAAAAATGTTCAACCAAATATGGAATAGCTTCATTTTCAGATTAAAAATTAATTTCCAACCATAAAAAACTTTTTCACAAAACAGATGCATTTTCATTTAAAATAATGAATTTTTAACAACAACAAAAATTAATTTTCTACCGAATAGTTGAATATTCAACTCATAAAAGAAAAATTTTTACCCAAAAATGGAGCAGCTTCATTTTCAGATAAAAAATTAATTTATTACCACAAAAAAATGAATTTGCAACAAATTAGTAAAATTTTGTAATGAATAGTTTAATTTTAACTAATTAGTTTAATTTCGTTCACCAAAGTAGTTTAATTTGTAATCAAAAATATGAAGTTACAACAAAACGTTAATTTTTAAAGGAATAGTTGAATTTTCTACCAAATTGTTGAATTTTTAAGCCAAAAACAGGAATTTTCTGAAAAAGAGTTGAATTTTCAACCCGAAAATATATCTTTTCAACAAAAAGTTAATTTAAGACCAAATAGTTCAACTTTCAACTAAAATGATGAATCTGAAACCAATGAAATAAATTTTGGACGGATTAGGTAAACTTTAAACCAAGTAGTTGATTTAAAAAAAATGAATTCTCAGAAAAAGATGTAAAAGTTTATATTTGAACAAAAAATGTTTTAATTTTATATAAAAAAAAGTTAAATTTCGTCAAAAAAGACGAATTTTCAAAAAAATAGTTGAACCCTCATCAAGATTTGATTAATTTTCGACCAAGCGGTTGAATTTTGAACTGAGAAGGATGAATTTTACACGAAGGTTAATTTTCTATAGAAAAATACGAATTTTGAAGAAAATACCTAAATTTTTAACCAGAAAAGATCAGTTTTCAATTCAAAATATGAACTTTAAACCCAAAATGAAATCGTTGCATTTTAAGTTCAACCAAACAGATAATTTCCGTACAAGAAAATGCTAATCTTTCAATGATATCAATGTCCTCAAATCAACAAAGAATCAGATAGTTTTAATAGCTTGTTATTCATTGTTCGATTGACGGTTCATTAAAATTACTTTTATACTTCGTATTTGAAAATAGGAGGTGGTTAGCTTCAATGTCACATGAGATTTTGAGGGTGTGGGGGAGTTCACCGAAATGTTACAAAGTATTACAAGAGGAAGGGGTGAGTCAAAAATGACTGTAAATAGCGTCAGATAATTGCGGACGCTCCCTTTTGTCTAAAAGCCTTCGACTTCATTTAACGATCTGGCCGGGGGGAGTTTTTCCTTTTAGCTTTGACCTTTCATCTATAGTTTGTTGGGCCCTTCGCGTTTCCGATGGCTTTTCCTGCTTGTCGTGACACTTCCGACATGTTCGACATTACCTAGCAGGCGTAGTTGAAGTTACCAAGTTCGGCGATACTATTAAGCTAATGCTTCGAAGTAGGTAGAGGAAGCAGAGCTGTAAGTGGATGACTGTCATGGTAGGTAAGCAGTGTTATGGAATTTACAGCGAGCTGTTCTCTTAACTTTAGTGAGACATTCTTGCCCTGG
This sequence comes from Andricus coriarius, assembly GCA_932066315.1. NCBI lineage: Eukaryota > Metazoa > Arthropoda > Insecta > Hymenoptera > Cynipidae > Andricus > Andricus coriarius. Next base: position 10,005 of record CAKNWT010322670.1, read on the forward strand.
GACGAAAATTTCATCTTCATTTTAGAAGCATTTCTCGTTTCAGAGATATGTCGTTTTTCAGATAAAATCAAGCCACTTCAAGACAACATTATTATTGCGTTTTCTCTGGTTTTCCTTAAATCGTAAACGACATTTTCTAAATCTGAATAAGTGAAAATTACATAATACATCTGGGGCGTGGACCACGCTCAGTTTGCATGTACGAGGAATACATTCTCAAAGGATACTTCGGAATATTTGAAAATATTTCGGTGTGTTAGGGAATATCTCTGAATATCCGAATAGCACAAAAGTTTCCCTGAATATTCCTGGAACATTCCAATGGAAGGTTCGGTGTATTTCTAAAAATGTTCCAAGAAGGTTTCTGAAAAAAGGTAATATTCATTTCATTATTTGAATTCCTCGCGAATATTCCTCGAATCTTCCTTGGGAACCATCTTTGATACGCAGATATTTACCTACTTCCGGGAACCTTCCTGGAACATTTTTCAGAATTCTCCGAACCTTTCACTAGAATGTTCCAGAAATGTTTGGGGAAACTTTTGTGCTACGTGAAATACTTTGAATATATCCTTTAGGCTGGTAAAAAAAAAATACTGTTTTTTTTTGTTCTAATTTTTTGAGTTTCAAAAAATGCTTATATATAAGGCACTGATTTGAAATCTAAAAAGTTTGATTGGAAAAAGATATGAGGTTCCGAGAAAATTGAAGGAAAAAGTTTTATTTCACTCAAACTTCTGAATCACTAGAAACAAAAATTTTGATCGCAAAATAGTATCACGTTATGAGAAAGGGGAAGGGAAAGCTTTTTTCGATCGAGGGGCACGTTTTCTCAAATTTGGACGGTGATAAAAAATCCTATTTTCACTTTTAAAACAGTGAGAATTTACTTTCTGCTCAAAAACTTGTTAGCCGTCATCAGCTGTTCAGCTTGATGCGAGTACGCATGTATACAGGGGCCTAATCGCACATTTACAGTTAGGCTCTTATGACATTTTAATAAAAAATCGTGAGGTTAAAAAAAAACCATTCATATAACTTGATAAGCATTTTATGTTAAGTTTGTTATATTAAATAAGACATTTATCTTTACTATTCTAAAAGGGATCGTTTTCCCCCCATTAGGGTCTTTTATGTCAACTGTTCGATACCTACAATTTTCGGAATACAGTTTGTCATTATTTCACATGAAATAAACCAAAAATTTTCTTTGCAACTGCAGGGAGCTTGAAAATTCATTTTTTTTTGTTCATAAAAACTGGTGTTTTTTAATTTAACCAAATAGAAGCTTTTCGTGGGGTGTCTCCTAATAAAATCAGAGACATTTTTTTAATTTGGTTCACCCTAATACTCATTCCCGTGGAAATGTCTTATTAAATCTTTACTACTTTTAGTTTACGTAAAACTTTGCTGCCGCTTTCGTACAGTAACTAAGTGTGGAAGTTGGAGAGAAGATATCGTAAAACCTCAAAAAATCTTCATGGCTTGAAGAGAACTCATAAAAAATGTTTATTATTTCGGGAGTCATTATCATTTCATGCTGAAATTGCATAAGTTTTAAACTATCATAGAGACAAAATTTTAAATTGATTACATAGTTGAAGAGGATAAACTACTTTTGCTCTCTAGATTACATCAAACTTTACTTTGGGTTGAAGTTATACGGATGCTCATACATTTTTTACTTCCTCAGTGACTGCGAATCTTTTCAAACCTTGCCTGACCAAACCTGCCTTTCTCTACTGAATAGTTTAGTTATATTAGATGACTTAATACACGTTCCTAATTTTATTAAAATTATATCGCTTACAACCAAATTAAAAAAAAAGGATCAAGAGCTCTAGATAAAATAATCATGAAGCACGCCAGTAGAAAAACCAATGTTAGGTCAGCCCAGTAAGGCTTATTCATTTCTGTGTGATATTATTACATCTTTTCTGGATATCTTTATCATCATTGAATGAAGTGCTAAAGTTTATTAGAATGATACGAAGTGCATAATTGTATTTTGATATTAAAAATTTAACTGATCTTTTTTTTATTCATGTTCTTTCGAAAAACTAGGAAAAAAGCATTCCTCTTTTTCGTGCATTTTTCTGATCCTTAAGGATTTATTTGCTAATTTTGTAGATTTGAAGTACATCGTCGACAGCGAGGACATCGACAAGAGATTTTTCATCAAAATAGGGCAATGAATTATATTAAATAAAGCTAATGTAGGTACTCATATTGAATTAAAATGAAAGCGCTTTAAATTTCTAATATTTAAAGTAAAAACATTAAATTTTCAGCTAAATAGATGAATTTTTAACTTAATACTTGAATTTTCAACCAAAAAGATAAATTTACAACAAAGAAGATTAATTTGTTTACAAAAAAATTCAACGAAGGAAATGAATTTTCAACTAAAATAGTGAATCTTCAACCAAAAATTCACTTTTTAATAAAGTAGCTCAACTTTTAACCAAGTAGTTGAATCTTCAACAAGAGAAAATGAATCCTCAATTTAATTTAAATAATTGAGGTTAATTTTTAATTACAAAAAGTTGAATCCAACAAAAAAGACGAATTTTTACCAAAAAAGACGAATTTCCAACCAAACAGGCGAATTTTTAACTTAAACGATAAATCTTCAACCAAAAAATAACCTTTTTATACAGTAGCTCAAATTTTAACCAAGTAGTTGAAGTTTCAAGCAAAGAATATGAATTCTCAACGAAAAATGTACTAGTTGATATTTCAACAAAAAAATATTTTGATTTTAATTCGCAAACAGTTGAATCCAAAACTTGCGAAATAATTTTCAATCAAATAGTTGAATTTTCTACCAAATTTTTGAACTTTGAAGCCAAAAAGGCAAATTTTCTACAAAATAGTTTAATATTTTCAACCCGAAAATGTGAATTCGCAACTAAAAGTTAATTTTTAACGAAAATCTAAGGAATTTAAAAAAAGTACATCTTCAACTAAAAATGGAATTTTCAAGAAAATAGTTGAGTTTTGAACAAAAAATTATTCTTCAGTTAAGTAAGGAGAAAAATTCCAACCTAATTATTGCATTTACAAGCCAAAAAGACAAAATTTTTTGAAACAAAGGCGAATTTTCAACCTGCAAATATGAATCTTCAACCAGAAAGTTTTTTTAAAACAAAATATTTAAATAAAAAAAAAAAAAAAATTTCTGCCAAACAGTTGAGTTTTGAACCCGAAGTTATGAAATTTAAAGGGAAAAGTTTAATTTAAATCAAATAGGTAAATTTTCTACCAATTTGAAAAATTTCTAAGCAGAAAGGTGAATTTTCTAAAAAAAAGTAAAATTTTTAAATAAAAAAAAATTAATGTGCAAGAAAAACGTAAATTTTTGACTAGATAGTTGAATTTTATACCAAAATTGTGGATGTTTTAATTGGGTTCTATCAATTTAGTTCACATTTAAGTAAAATAACGAGAAAAGGGGGGAAAGTGGGGAATAGGGGAAAGAGGGGAATAGGGGAAAGATTGTGAAGCCTGTTATAAAGATATAGGAATTTTTATTCAATTTTAGTGCATTATTATAATAATTTTGTTATTTTTGATTAAAAAACGTTCTGAACATCTGAGAGTTTCCAAGTAAAAAAATACTTTAGAAACAAATTTAAACGTTTACGGGAGCAAAAAGATAAAAAATAGGTTTTTTAAATAGTCTTTTTTGTATTTTTCTAATTATTTATTTCTAGTTTACTCAGAAGAATACTTTGACTAGAAAACTTGCTAAATAGAATGCACTACAGTGAGAAAGTATATTCGTTCAAAACTCATGAGAGAACCATTTGATATAAAAAGTTTTTGTTAACTAATAAAATTCCCTTTATCTGAAAAAATCCCCTTTTTACACTGGAGATTATTTTAGAGTAAAATATTTTCTAGACTCTTTTATTCCTCGGTACCGAAAAATTTAATTCGCGTTCATGAAGGTCCATGCAGGAAGCATCATTTGTAAGTTTCAAGAGAATTTCCCCTAAATGCAAAATGTTCGTGGCGTGTTGCGAATATAGCAGCAAGTGTGGGTGAAATAGCCACACGGTCGTGAAAGATATAGCTTCTATTAAAGTTCATGTGTTGAATTTGAATAGACACTCAGCTACTACGGCAATTTATGATACTAAAGCTAATTTTCTAGCCTCTTACGCTTTTTGCACTTTTACCCTTTCGGAAAAACACCTCTTTTTAATTTCGAGTGTCCCTTCTCGACTGAGAATATTTTTTTAAATATAAAT
>CAKNWT010322677.1:0-12616 GCA_932066315.1 Andricus coriarius
GGTGATCTGATCGGGTTATTGTAATCCTATAAAGGTGGAAGAGTGCAGGGGAAGGAAGGTTCGAAACTTTAGCCGTAGGCCGTGATGATGGTAAAACTAAAATTGGATCTGGGATAATAGTCAAAATTGGCTTAAGCCCAGAAATCCCCGACGACCTTTCGGGCTTCTAACGGTCAGGTCCCTACGGCGTTATCGTGTTCCCCTTGAAGCGAAACTTGGCTAACACCGTTTATTAAAACTTTTTATTCCTGGTAGCAAATTCGAAGACTGGAGCTGACGCACTAATAAGCGATCGTTTAGATTGAGAGTTCTGTACGATATCCTATACTCAGACGAGTTCCCGACATAATTTTCCACGAAACAAGATGTTGCCTTCGAGCGAAACCGCGCTCGTAAAAATCTTTACCTATCTGCCTCTCGTTAAAAAAGTTTCGTTCCCTCGTCCAATGCGTTCTTTACATCGAGAGAAGTCCTCCCTTAAAACAACAGTTTTACCATTCAAACTTCTTTTAACTTAGAATATTCTCATTTACTGTATTTTTAATTTTTATGTATAAAACTTTTGAAACGTATTAGTTTTAATTTTATATTAGGTGTCCAGATTTAATACAAAAGCAGGATGTCTAACGACCCGGGAAATCTGGGATACACAGGAATTTTGTGCACCTTGACAAATATAGGAAACTGCCGGGAATTCGTGAGCAGATCCGGGAGATCTGTGGTTATAAATTAAAATAGAAATTTTTATTTTCTGCGTAAAATTATTATTATTAAATAATGCGATTTAATTGCAAAAGCGTGTGACGAGTTGAGCGTCGTCGATTTATTACCAGATAATCAGAAGTTGGGAAATCTTTGAAATTTACTAACCAAAACATGGCCCAGGCAATAAATTTATCCACTAATGCCAGCATAAAAGTCAAACTTAGATAAATTGCTTGTTCTGTTTTTCTCGCCCTTATTTCTGCTATTTTTTGTCGATACCAGGCAGTTTTGCTTTCTGAGAACTTTGACAAAGTACAAAGTCTGTCAGCTAATTTTATTTCCGTATTTAGTATCAAGTAGAACATGCCAATTTCAGTAAGACATCGACTTCCTTTCCCTTCAAAATTTTGAAATTGATGATTTGAAATAAAAAACACTTTTTAAATTTGAAGTAAAATTATTTGTTTAAGTCCCTTGAGATCAATCATGGGTTAATTCTTATTTATACCGATGTAAGGCTTTCTATTTCAATAAAGTAATTTTAGAATTGTTTAGTTTTGAATATTTTATTTATAATTTCTCAATTTAAATTAACAGTCAAACATTGTTATATACTGAATAAATGTTCTTCTTTAAATTAAAGTATTTAAAATTGAATGGGTTGCAAATGAAATACTTTAGACTGAAACAATATTTGAATAGGCTTTGATATTGCATAAAAGCGTAAAATTATAAATCTATTTAAACAATTATTTTTTGAAAAAAGTTTCAATTTTTTTTAATTGACAAAAAAATTTTAGTGTTAGTTTTTCTTAAAATTGACATTAAAAAGGACAGTGAAAATGATCAGTATGAGAATCTGAAAAAATTGATATGTCTGAATTATATCAAAAACTATAGAAATTCAGAGAAAAAAATGTGTGTTGCTCTTTTAAAAATAAACTTCAAAATTCAGCTCGTAATTCTCTGGAAATTTTTTTCCCTAAATTTGAAAAATACATCTCGTCTCATTTCTTCCAAAAAACAACATATTTCGTCGTTGAGAGGTTCTGCGACTTAAAATGTAGAACCCGCCTGGTTTGAAATGGATTCGATCTTAAATTTTGGTTTTATAACAAAACTTCTGACTTGCAACAATATTGACTACTTACCACTAAACGACACTGGTTACACACATACCAAAACTAATATGCGTTAACTGAAACTCTTTTTTAGCACAGTTTGTTTTTATTTTTATATTACAATGTCCAATATTCACGTATATGTTTAATTAATTAGGTATTACTAAAAATACTAATTCTACTTTAAATTGTCGACATTTTATTAGACTTGCAAATCAGTCTGGCTTTAATCGATTGAACCAAGACTATCATTTAAAATTACTGCCATATATATTTTGTAGAGAAAGAATGTTAATCTCAGACTACAATTTTTTTCCTATAAATTTTGGTTTTATAAAATGAGTATTTGTTGTCACTAGATTTGGCCAGATCTACTTATTTTAGAAAATAAAGTCTGATTAATGGCAATATTTTTTAATTTATACTAAAAAAACTAGATGCATAAACTATAAAAGCGATGCACGTTCTTTCAAAGTTTTCTTGGCAAATTTTGTTTTCATTCTTTTATTACAATGTCCATTAGTAATATCAATACCCCCATGATTAAAAACCACTCTTGAAGTAATCGTCCAAAAAAGACCTTTCTAGCGTTCGCCGTCTAAAAAAACAACTCTTTTTTTTTAATTGGCCCCTCGTTTTAGTACCCATACCTACTCGATAAACAGCAGATAGATTTAGTCATTATTACTGTTTGGCTTAGTACATTATTTAGAAATATTTGAAAATTATTTCGATGCCTTTGAATTTACTTGAATTACTTTGAATTCACATTAAATGCCTTTTAATTATTTTGAGTTCGTTGAATTCTATGTATTGCTTTTATTTCTTTTGAATTGCTTGGAATGTTTTTAAAGACTTTCAAATTCCTCTAAATTAATTGAAATCTTCTGAATCCTTGCGAATTCCTCTAAATACTCTGAAGTTTTTGAAATCCCTTTAAATCGTCTAAATACCTTAATTTCCTTGCATTAATTTGAAGTCCTTGAAATTCACTAAATTATCTGGATTCAAAGTTTTCACGTAAATCAAGGAATTCAATGAATTCGTATCAATTCCCTGAATTTCTTGCATTATTTTGAAGTCCTTGGAATTCCCTAAATTGTTTGTATTAATAGATTTTAGGGAACTCAAGAAATTCAATGAATTTAGATGATTAAACGATTTAGATAATTAAAAGATTTTGGAAAATTCAGATAATTTGAGGTATTCAAGCAATTTAGAAAATTCTGAATTCATATAATTCAGGTAATTCCAAGGTCTTCAAAATAATGCAAAGGGCATTGAGGCAAATTCAAAGAATTATCCGAATCGTCTGAATTATCTAAATTCCTATAAATTCTCTAAATCCTCTAAATTTCCTAAATTCCTTGCATAATTTTGAAGTTCTTGGAATTCACAGAATTACCTGAATTCGTTGAATCCTCTGAATTCCCTGAATTCGTTGAATCCTCTGAATTCCCTGAATTCGTTTAATTTTCTCAATCATGTATATCTGACCAAAAGCAACTAATGCTACCCTAAAATTGTTAAATTCTTATAAAACTACCAAGTCAATCTCGCTTTCAGCGGTGATACAAAAATAATTGGTTAAATTTATTAGCAAATATTTGTGTTCTTAAGGAAAAAAATCAATGTCTGGAATGAAACGGCATGTTCTACTTGGAACTAAATACCGAAGTAAAATTAGGGGACAGGCATTGTAGTTTCAATATAAAAGTTTTCTCTGTCTTACTTTCACAACGTTTTCAGAAAGAAAAACTGCCTAGCGCCTGACCTAAATATACTTATACTACTTGCAAAAGAAAAACTAAAAGAAAGATGATGACCGCTTTTATTGATCAACTAAAAATTCATCAAGACATTTTTGTTATTTTTTGTATCATCTTTTCTTCCGCCAGTTGTGAGCATCGAAAATTGAAATCTTACAAATTTTTTAGCATTAAAGCTTCAAAGTAATTTTCAAAAATTCACTTCATGCACAAAAAGCTCTTGGAATCTATCGCTCTTTTACAAAAATTTGTCAATGATTCCCAAAAGACGATTTTATATTTCATAGGTATTTTTGTTAAATAATCTTGTTATTTAATGACCAGCTAAGATTTGGTTACGTGATAATTTTATCTTTGTAGGTTTCGTGTCTTTCGACAATCCGTCGAGCGCGCAGGCAGCGATTCAAGCGATGAACGGCTTCCAGATAGGGATGAAGCGGTTAAAAGTTCAACTCAAGAGGCCCAAGGACGCCAACAGACCGTACTAACCCACGTCCTAGCCTAGAAAAACTGGCCGGATCGCGCCCTACGTTATAACCCACAGAGTAAGTACGCCATCGATCAATGAATACAAGAGATGCTCTAAATTCAAATTTTAACTCCATGAATGCGATCCAATTTTCATCAAATTGCTCAAGCCTCATAGATTTTGTTAATTGGAAATCCGTTTCTCAATCATTCCAAATTTGATTCACATCTCTCTATATTATAGTTACAAATTAGTTTATTTATCAAAAGTATTGGATTTGATTCAATATATCAGTAAGTAACACAAATTATATTGAGGCTGTAAAAGAAGAATTAGAAAAACTCCAATGGTGCCTCATAAGGGGAGACCGACAATTGCGAATTTTAGTTTTGGTTCATAGCAATTTTTTTAATGGAAGCTGATTCTTAACAGGCCATATACAGTTTAGGGAAAAATATTTTTGAACGGTCGGTAGTTCAGGCAGTAGCGCTTCGACTTCATAGCCTGAAGTGTACGTGTTCGATTCTCGCTGCCTGCACTTCTATTTATTTATTTCATTTTTATTTTATATCTATCAAAATGTTTAAAAATTTAATTTTCTTCAATAATCTTCAAACCTTATGTTTTTTAAACACCATTTTTTGTTTTAACATCTCGTTAATGCTTACAATTTTAAACATGATCGGTAAAAATTATGAAAAAATAAAAAATATTTATATAAAACAAATATGTTTGCGAAAAGAACAATCAAGTTTTGAAAAGTTTTCCCGTGAAAAAGGGCATTAAAAAAACAATTTTTACACAATTTTTTAAGATTTTTGAAGGAAAATAAATTTATAAACATTATAGTAAATGATAACTAGATAAAGAAAAAAAGTAGAGTTGTAAAGAATGTTTTCTCTGGAAAAATGAATAATGATTTATTCATATTCAACCATTTTTTTTAAATTGGTAAAAAGCGACAGGAAGAACAAATTCAATTACAAAAAAGATTGTTACAATAATCATTTTTCGTAAGTTTGAAACTTTTTTCGTAGAAAATAATGCTTTTTCTTTCAAAATACATATCTCATGATATTATTACGATTCTTAAAATCACAGAAAACTGTTTTTTCAAAAACCTGATTTTTAGTACGACCACTACACTAAATGAAAAATTCTTATATTATGTTATTATGAAAAATTGAATTCATTCGGATTTGGTATAGTTTAAATGTACAATATTTTGAATTTGCAAGGAATATTCAACAGTATGATTAATTGATTTTTATGAGATCGAAAATTTAATTGTTTTAGTATTTGGTATCATCCAAAAAAACGTTTGAAAGCTTTTAAATTTAGAAGGCTTCTGAATTCATTTTCAATAAATTGTCAAGTAAGATAAACTTCCCAGTAATCGTGATCTTAGTAGCTCTCAAATCTTAATAGCTCTTAAATCCTTTATCTTTTAAATTAAGTTCTGCCTAAAAGACCTTCGAATTCAGCTTCCAATTTTTTTTAATTCAAATGTTTTAAAATTCTCTTAAATGCCTGAAATGCCTGCCATCCAATTTTGACCATTCATTTTCAATTTCCAGGTGTTGTACGAAAGTACAAGCCCAGTGGAAGCTCGAAGATCAGAAGTGACGAGTTTAAATCACCGCTACAACGCTCTCCACCGTAAAAACCTAGTATACTAGTTAGTTAATTCTTTAGAAGTAAAAATAGAGGTCATCGGAGGAGCTTCGCCGTCATTCACGGAAGATTTCACGAAAAATGGGGAAAAATCGGAGAACTGTTTTGTCTCTGATCAGCCAGGAAGACCAAAAATGTCAAGGATCTTTTTCTACCCTATAGGCGTTTACACTCGAGGTTTGTTAACAATCGCTCGTTCTTCGGAACGTCTCGTTTAAAAAACATTGTAGCACCCAGTCATAATTACAAAAGAGAGCAGTCGTCAAATTAAAAAAAAAATCCGACTTCTGTCTCTCATAGTGCTCAAAGACTTTCACAGTCTTTGCGTTTGACTTTTGACTCGCTGCGGTGAATGCTATTTCCGAATTCACTAGACTGAATATTCGTTTTAAGAGGCAAGAATTGTCGGTCCAGGGAAAGATTCTCTTTCGGGTCTTCAATTGCAGACACAGCTTCGCAAAAAAATTCCCAATCTAGTAACTGTTGTGTTGGCGATTTTTTCACAACGGATCACAAAAGAACTTCATTACGATCGACGCGAAATGTAGGTTTTATACCACACTAGGAGCGATACTAGTCACCAGCTCTTTTACCATTTTAGCGAGAAAAAAAACCCTTGATAAAAATGATAATTCTAAAATCTCGGGATGGAATTAATTAGGGAAGTAAATTAGAAGAATGGCGAGAAAAGTTGATGAAGGTTAATATCTGGTGACTGTAGAATTTCGAAATAGAAAAAGATCGATTTTTGACGTGCGACCTTTATAGAAAATAAGTCTCTCGAATTTTCGAAGTACTTAAGGGTGTTTCTCGAGAAGGAACCGTGTTTGAATTACGAGGATTTCAGATCGATAGAGTGATAAATTCATCGATTGAAGGCTCCGATCCCATTTCGTTTTGTCGACCGATCGCTTTAACCGCGAAATGCCAACTAGGCTGTGATTTAACGAAAGAAGAATTAACAGATCAGTGTTTTTTTCGGAAAACTGGTGCCACTGTGGATATTTTTTTATGATTCTTCAAGCAGAAATACAATTATTAGCTTCTATATTATTATCCAAGAAAATTTATATTAATTAATCAAAAATCCCGAGTTATTTTTGAAGTTTTCTACTTCAAGACACGATGAGTTGATTTTTTAAACTTAAAAGGTTTTTTTCTTCTGAAATTAAATATATATATATATCAAAACTCATCGTGTCCATTTCACATGGCACGAGTGTTACTAAATATATCAGTCACGTGGATCTACAATTATATATATCCACCTCCCTTCTGTTACTCGTTATCCGACGCGACGCGTCTAAATCCTAAACAGATTGAGCTAACCAAAATACTCGCCATTTCACGGTCGGTAATCGGTCGATAGACAACTTTTTTTCATTGGGAAAATCCTACGACGGCGAGGAGAGCGATGGAACGGAGAGGAAAGCTCTGATCTGCCAGAAAAATTGAAAAGATTTTGGGAGAAAAGGGGAAATGAAATAATCAACCAAGGTACCAACTCATTAATTAATTATTAATTGAAAGACGTATAAATATAAATATATAAATATGAACATAAATATAAATAATATATATACATATATAAATATAAAATACTGATAATATATTGATCGAGAAACGACTAGCGACTTAGTAAATTATTCTAGTTCTAGCTAAATTCATAGAAATAAATTATTAGGGGATGAGTGAAGCAGAGGGGTGGGTTAGTCACGGGCTTGGGGTGGGAGGGAGGGGGGCTGGAATTAGTGAGACGTAAAGAAAGAAACACTAGTCGCCGCTTTGTAACGCGACCACAATTATGCATATACATATACATATGCATAATATATACATACGCGTATAAATATATAAATATATATATATTTGAATAATGAATATAATATATGATACCATTGATTAAAAGTATAATAAAGCCACGTTACGAGCAAGCAACGCTCCTCGCTTGTTATAAAATCCGTTCGCGTATGTTGCTCGTTTCGCGTACGTGCCTGCGTACGTTTATGTAAAAAAAATATTTATCAGTTACTTAATACAGAAAGTAAAGTAATTGATTAAACTGAGGAGCATAAAAAATGGAAATTAAATATACGTACTGAGTTACCGATCGATCATCATACATTGCTGATTTAAAATCTATTATTATTATGATTATTCTTAATATTAGTAGCGATTCAGTACAGCAAATGCTGAAGACGTTTATTGAAAATTATACTATATACAGCACACGTGCATAATACACATTATTCTTGTCATTTTTAGAGACTAAAATTAAATTTACATTAACGAGATAATGACGAGCGTAGGAAAGCGATTTAGATGAGGAGGGGCTTGAGAAAGAACGAGCCGATTGAAATACCGAAAAACATATTAGAAAACCGCGCGCGCCGTAAGCCTGCACGCAATTTTCAAATGTCCGTGCACGGATTTTTTATTGTAAATATGTTACAGTTCTTCATAAAGAAAGTGACTGCAAAATGAGTCAAAAGTTTCTAACGGATGGGGCATTGTTAAATCTTTTCTAATTGATGAAGTACAAAAAAAGTGCGATTCACTATTTTATTTTTTATACACTTGATATTTTTTTTAGAGCCATGCATTTTTTAATGAAATAAAGGGCAGTCCAAGACTCGTCCTCACATCGGCTTCAGGACGAGCTCGTACGCACGGTCTGACTGCTAGCCCCCTAGTCTTTTCCTTGCTCGGAAAACCGTATAACCATGAAAGAAATAAAATTTAAAAAGAAATAATGTGCAAAAAACGATATTTGGATTATGTTTTTGTGTATATTTCGGATTAAGGAGTTCAAAGATATTATTCATCGTTCATAAATAAGGTTGCCTCTTCAAAAGACTAGAGGGGTGACAGTGCGCTGGTGGTGGAGGATTACCTGCCGTCACCACGGTGGGTGCACGATCTCACCCTGAAACCGATATGAGGACGAGTCGTGGATCGCCCGAAAAAAAAGTATCTCATATTTTTTCCCCTTGGTCCCATCCACGAGAAACTTTGACGATTGTTTTCTTATTTTTGTTACTCCTAGTTGCAGATCGTTGCGATTTTGATAATCCGAAATGTCAAGACTTGGAGAACGTGCACGAGACTTGTGCGACAGCTACGAAAAGTGCTTACGAGCTGCGTTTAGAGTGGCATAGAGGCAATTAGTTTTGTTTATAATCCCTAGAAAGTAGATTAATTAGACCGAATTTCCAGAAGAGGATTGACAGTGTCAATTTTGCTTGCGTCACAAGAAAAATGATCTCTTTTTTGTTACTTGCACCAAAGACGCATAGATTTCTTTTTGTTAGGATGAGAGCTTTTTATTATTTTTTTAGATAGAATCTTAGGATAGGACCACGTCCATTAGTCGAGAGAAATCATGTCGATGCAAAGGAAGCGCGAAACTGAAAAAGCGACGACGCCGTCTCATTCATAAGTAAAAAAGCACACATATGGCCAACCCGACACACCGAGACGCCAACGATAAGTTGCGTCCGACACAAGCGACACAATCGTAAACACGCGACACATCATATAATGTGTAAAATGCTTCTTCTCGAGCACGAATTGATAATATCACTATGATGTAAGCTTTCTAAGGTACGTTTAATGATATAACTAATAGTAATAAACAACCACAACCTACGCTAAATGATATACATATAAATACAAAGTAATGACGATATGAGAAAATACACTATTTTATCCAAAAAGTTTTTGCTACAACCGACTAGTAACGCATCTTGCTATGAAGTAATCGACTTAAGAGAATACTCTTAGTTCTAAGGCGTGAAATAATAATAATAATAGTTATCGATGAGGACAGCTTTGAATTTATTTTTACATGACGTGAGATGACGAGGGATGTACTTGCCGTTCGTAATATTGATGATCCGAGATTCTGGCTTACAATTAGCTAAGTAGGTCTAGTATTCGTTAAAGAAAACGAAAAATCATTGTACTCTCCGGGTATCTATCTTTTTCTCATTGCGGCAATTTTCCTAAAAAAAAAAATTTTGAAGGAACTCGCGAAAAAAGCATTGTTGTATTATCTCTTTACACTCTTACATCACACGCGAACAACTGCTAGACAATTTGTGCAACTTTCTTACACACTTCACTGGCCCTATTTCAAATAACATTGATACATTAATAAATTGGACAAAAATCACGACTCGTGATTCCTAGGAAACAGGGTATGTTTTTTATATTATTTGCAACGTCGTTTCTAAAGGAATGAAACTTTCTTCTTATCAAGACTCTTTACTGTACTGTAATCTATAACTGCGAAACTTTTAATACTATTTCTCGTAGGTAAATAAAAATTACGCTGCTGGCGATTTACTTCCAATCAGAATGAAGGCCAGCGCGTATTGCAATCTTAATCATACAATTCTACAGACTGTCAACCGTTAGTCGTCTGCTTTTTACGACGATCGATCACCATTCATTATAATCAGCTCATTATTTTCAAGTTTGATCAAGAAAGCAATTCAGAAAATTGAGACCAAAAAGATGTTAAAAATAATATAAAGATATCATTTAATGAGTTGAAATAATTAAATGATGCCGAGAACAATCTCTTTTATTTCTTCTTCCTTCCTCGTCACACTCTTTTGAACCCTTACACTCAACTATTAAAAATCAAATTTGTTTGCAACTTTCTCTTTGAATTTTCTCGTCCATTATCTCACAATCTGTACGTAGTCAGAAACCGCGAGATGTGTAGCTTAGAAATAGTTTGCGATGTACGCAAAATTTAGATTGCCAATTATTTTAGGCTGATTAACTAGAAGGCGATTGCCACTCTCTGTGCAAGTCGTGCCAGCTGCCAGCATTTATTATTTAGAAACAAGATATTCTGCCTCATTCTAAAATGTAAAGTTATTCCTAAAATGGGACAGAGGTCGGCCAAGAAAATAATATTAGGTAAATAAAAAAAATTGCGAGTTTATTCTCATTTCTTTAAAATTATGCGAAAAGGTAGGGTCCTGTCATGCTAGCCTGGCGTTGAAAATTCACTTCGTCCACTAAAAATTAAATCAATCGTTTTCTGGGTGATATTCCGTCATCGATAGCGAAGAGAACCCGGCCAGATTCGAACAACCCATCCGGGACCAATGAATCATTCCTCTTGGTTAGCTACTTATTTTATTCCCTCATGACAAAAAAAAATCTTTTTTTATTTCTTTAGGACAAAATATCATATGAAATGGAAAACGGCGAGAAAAAAATGTTGAGATAAAAGATCAGATGGTACTTTTTCTTTCCGTTCCTCGTTACAGATACGGATCTAGATTTATAAAATGTCCTCCAAGAAGAAAGTAATACTAAAAATTAATTATTCGATATTGATATTATAATTCGCTGATGAAATTTAAATCCATTTTAGAATGTTTCGAGGGGTTAACCATTACTTAATTCAGGTGTAGAGAAGTTTCTTCATTCTTTTAAATTTATTTGAGTTATTTTGAATTTTTTGAATTCTTTTGAATTTCTTAAACTTACTTCGAATTCACTTGAACTCTCAGAGCTCACTTAGTTTTTCAGGGTTGACTTGAATTCTTTGATTTTTTTCGGATTCTCTTGAAATCTTTAGAATTAACTTGAATTCTCTCGAAATATTCAGATTTAACATGAATTCTTTTGAATTTCCTTGAAATTTTTTTTATTCTTTTGAATTCACATAAAATCTTCTGAATTCACTGGAGTTCTCTAAATCCTTCAAATTCTGTTGGAATTGTTGATTGTCTTGAATTCTTTTGAATCATTTCGAATTCGCTTGAATTCCTTCGACTTCACTTGAATTCTTTGAATTGACTTGAATGCTTCCACATTCCTTTAAATTCGTTTGAATTTACTCAGATCTATTTTGAATAATTGGTATTCTTTTGATTTGCTTTGAATAAATTGAATAACTTCAGCTGTTTTCGAGTGAATTCTTGCAATCTAAGAATTCTTTGCAATCTTTTTCTTCATTCGAAATCTTGAAAATTAACTCAAATCGAATTCAGGTATACATGAGAATTACTAGTGATTAATCCCACAGACATATTTTGAACTCGATAGTAAATTTTCTTTCTGGATTAAAAAATAATGGAATCGAAATGAAAGTTACTCGAAAATGATCGACGGCATAGCGACTTGTACAGACTTACCGAATTATAAAAAAAAATTTCTTCTTGATGCGAGAAAATGCGCTTTCTTTTTCGGAGAGAGTTTCCAGCGCATCGCGACAAATGGCGCGATTTTAGGCAGTAGCAATTAGGTAGCGCATAAACGAGCATATTAAAAAATAAAGGTAATTCTATTCGGGCGTTATAGAAGGGAAAATTACATAGCATAGTTTTATATAGCGAGCCATGTAATCGTATAAAGAGATGATATACATAACGATTATAAGGGTTAAATATCGATTAAGAATTATACATAGTACACGTACCTACCCACGTGGACATACTTAAGAAATAATAATGATGAGAACTCATACATACATTAATGAATAATAATGGTAAATATTAAACAAGACATATTTTAAATAATTAATCGCCAAAGGAAGTTTTTAAATTAACTCACACGTATAGTGGGTAAGATAGGTAATTTAGGATATAATTATTGAAAGTGGACTCTAAAATTAAACTTAAAAATCAAGCGGATTATATGCGGATACCATTGCTATTCAAATAACAAAAGATTTTCCTTTACTTATTATCAAAGATTAAAAAATAAACTTCTTCAAATTATTTCACCAACTGTTGCAATTTTCTATTTCAATTTCCAAATTTCTCTGGAAATAATTTAGAGTTCTCGAGTTAGAGGGTTCATTTTTTTCCAGTCCATCGACTATCGGGAAAACGGAGAAAATCGCGGTAGGT
>CAKNWT010322678.1:0-10680 GCA_932066315.1 Andricus coriarius
AATTTATTTTATTTTGGATACATACTTCATTGCACTGAATAATTAATACATGCATTATATGTAAAAATGATAGTAGAATTAAATTAACTGAGGCAAAACATGCTAAAAAAAATTTATTGCCTATGAAGTCAGAAAAAGGTGTCAACAACTGGGGGGGGGGGGGGATGCAAGAATTGGTACTCTTACCCTAGTGGACAAAACACTTATACTTTCCATTTTTTTATACAGAAAGATGTATAAAACAAATGAAAAATAGCATTGTCTTGTCCACTATATATAACTTTTTCACCTGGGGTGTGTCACGGTATCTCATGGCGGGCGGAGTCTAATCCGTCAAGTCTCACGTACTGCTCTTTCTAGCTTAATCTTTCGCAGCGTATGAAAACAATCTCATCTAATTCGGTGCCGCTCTGTGCAGCTTGATGATTCATGGCTGGTGAAAACAACTGTTACTCTTTATCCTGGTTCAGATTTCTGATTTGACCGTCCATCTAACTTTAATTTATTTGATTCACAGAAGTGATTTTTATAGCAATTTTCAATATTTCAAGAAATTTCAAGGATTTCAAAGGATTTCACGGTATTTTAAAAGATCTTAAGGAGTATCCAAGTTACTGGTTTACAGACACGTCAGATTTGTGTTTGGTGTGTCCAGCAGTCCATTTCTGTTGGGAGTAACGATTGAAAAGCACTTGGAAAGTGCACTTGCGGCAGAGACTTCTGTTCACAGAAGACAAATGAATCAAAGGTTACCAAGGTCCTTTTATGTTGATAACTGCATAGCTAACTTCGATACCGAGGAAGAAGGACTTCAAGGACGTGTCCACGAAGATCATGCGACGAGAAGGATTCTATTTGAGAGAGTAGGAGTAATCTGAAGAAAACTCCAACCAAGAGACTTCTGTGCTTTGACTGATTTGGGAGAAAGTCGAAACTGTTTGTCTGCTAGTCACAAGGTATTTGATCCCTTAGGTTTTGCTTGTTCTGTTTTTTTCAGGTCTTAAATTGCTGCTGCAGACCGTATGCTTGAGAAAACTAGACTGGGACATTGAAGTCGATGAGGAGATACTTTAGGTATTTCGTCAAGTGGTACGAATATATCCCGCTGTTGACTGAGCTCAAAATTGCACGTAGAATGTTTGGATGTCTGCAAAAAGGTTCCCTGACCTTTAATGTTTTTGTTCATAGGAGTAAGACCGCTTATGATGTAGTAATCTTGGCACGCACACAGGTTCAGGGAGAGGTTGACATAATGTTGGTGGAAGCCAAGTCCAGAGTCGCACCAATTAAAAGTGCAACCATAAAAAATGAAATGTCTAAAAGCATAAAGTTCCCGAGACTAGAGCTTCTGGCTGGGAGCACGTCTCATGGACTTTACGTCAAGGGCTCTGAATATGATGGGAGTGAACATCTACTTCTGGAGTGATTCCACGACAGTTTCAGCCTGGATCCAAAGAGAAACTCCTTGGGAGACCTTTGTGTTCAGCAAAGTTCAGGAAATTTAAAAGCTTACAAATCAACACCAGTGAAACCATGTTAAAAGAAATGAATTGAGCTTACCTCCCCTCTATAGGATGCACTGCCCGAGAATTACTCAAGTCGAAATGGTAGTACAGCGATTCATTTCGAGCTCGTGAATTTATTGTCAACGGCGAGATTCCTGGAAGCCTATAGGAGATTTATTGTTCGACAAGGCAGCCCCAGTATAGTCTACCCCGATGACGGTACGAATTTGGAAGGAGCCAACAATTTGCTGCGATCAGTAAATTGGCAGAAAATCGACGAAATCAGCACGATTCGAGGAACCAAACGGAAAAAATGATCGGAAACACAATTATCTGTGACTGTGAGGCAGTGATAAATTCGCGCTCAATCACTTATCTGTCCAACGATGCTTAGCAAATCGCACCTCCGACACCAGCAATGTTTCTGCAAGAAGCTGAGGAGGCTGGGGTACTGGATCTGCATTAGGTGGAGAACCCCGACCGAACGAAGAGGTCCACATGTGTGCGTGACGTTAAAGTGAGAGAAATCGAGCTGAAACGTAGTGACAATTCCGAGGTTGAATTGGCCTCTATCACGAGTCAAGAGTGTTTATCCTGAGAGGGATAAAGAAGTCCAGGTTGTGAGGCTTCAAATCAGAAAGAAATCAAATCAGAAGGTTGTTTTGGAAAAATTGCTTGCAAATTTCGCAAAGAAACGTGACAAAGGTTTCGATACGAGATCAGTTCAAACTAAGAAGGTTAATTGGTTAATTGGTTCGAGTTGTACAGCTAGTGTTCCCATTATAAATCTAATGAGAAATTTAAAGAAGCGAAAGAAAAGAATGTCGATGCGATAAGTGAATCGCAGTCTAAATGTAAAGTTCGTATTGCCAATGAGCATTTTAGTCACACTAATATGGATAATGAAACGAGTGATAAGCCAGAGGTGTGCACCAGGAGCGGACGACTAGTTAAAGCTTCGGTACGATTGCAAGTCTGAATGCATAGAGACCTTTTATTTTGAATGTTTGTTGTGAAGCGTGAGTGCTTATATTTACTTCTCATGGATCGCAATAGCGAGATAAGTGTGTTGACTTATTCCAACTCAGGCATTATTATTATTAGGTAGAAGAGGACGTTATGATATTGACATTTATATTTCATGTGGAAAATTTAACATTTTGACTTGATTGTGAAATGACTTTGATGAAATGTATCGATTGCTTGAATTTAGAACACCACATCATTCTCGACATAACGAGAGAGGACAACTATATTGAAAACCAAAGTACAATGCTACAATGTGTTTTGTGGTTAAACAAAAAATAATAACATGTGTGTTCATATGGGTGATTCCCTAAGTTAAGGTCTCTTTTGATAGCAACAATTTTTTGAAAAGCTCATCGGTCATTTTTCAGAATCTGCATTAATGACCTGATTTATATTTTAAAAAAAGGGGTTCCAAAGATTTTGGGGTCGCTAAATCCGAATTCGAGAATAGAATTTCCAAATCGAAGTTGGCTAATTCATTATGGCGAATTAAAATTTTGAATGCGGTCTCAGTTTTATGAAAATTTGTATTCTAATGTTTCTGGTTTCAATCAATTTAACTATAGATTAAGAATCTAAAAATATGTATTTTGAAGATTAAAATTGAAATTTATTTAACTCAAAGATGTATGAATAAAAATTCTTAAATTTTCTCTACAGCCAATAGTTTTTAGTTCTAAATATCCCAAATTGAAGCAATTTCAATTGCAAATCATCAAAATTACAACATTTTTCATTGTCAAACTTAAAATTTGCATATTTAATAATTGTAAATTTGCAAAATTGAATAAACTTTAATTTTTAAGATTTACAATTCAAAGTTCTACCGTTTTTAAGAGTTACAATGGAAAATTCTGGAATTTTGAAAATATAGAATTGAAAATGAGTAGGTGATGATTCTACAGCAAATAGTCATTAATTGAAAATACTACTTATGTATGTAAAATAATTAATTTATTGTAATTATTAATTAAGACATAATACGTGTTAATTTATTAAAATTAGAATTGATTGTTTTACTTTAAATTGTGGTTATAATTCATGATTATCTACAGTAGGGTGGTCTGCTAGTTATATTTTGAAGATTTAACATTGAAATGTGTATATTTTTATACATTTGAAATTCAAGTGTAATGACACCTGATGAAAATACGCAAAACTTTAACACGTATCTTCTTCTAATATTTACCGTCGCTTCATATACAGATGTGGTAACTAGGCTTAGTTGTCAAGGAAATATGGTGATTGAATTACAATGACAAAATCCGTATATATAATAAATTTCGATTTAAGTTGAAAAAAGGAGAAAATCATGTTTCTATTTGATTAATTTATATTTTTCTTATTGATAACACTTTTTTTGCGGAAAGGGTTCTAAAAGTTAATATTTACACCTAAAATTATCTTCGGAGATTCACGCAGCAATATAAAAATTCTTATACAACGTTAATTGTCATTAAAAAATCAATTATATGAAATCATGATTTTTGACTATTCAAGTCTGCTTTCTGTACAGATTTTAGTTTAATATCATAAAAAAATATTTCGGAATGATTGTGATTTCCATGTGCAATCAGTAGATGTTAGTGTTATAAATAATTTCTACTACTACTACAGGGCATTGTTTCTCAAGTACTCTTACTAAAAGAATCAAATTTCTTCGATTTGACTGAAACATTAACAAAGTGTAGTCCAATAAGTTGGCAGTTTATCGGAAAAATATTGGCCACTTGGACAAATATATACTGATAATATTTTCAATTAAACAAAAACGTTTTCCACTAATGTTTTGATAGGATTTTTCACAAACGTTTCATCAAACGTTTTGAAATAATAAATATTATTTTTATTTTTTTGTTTGGAAAACTTAAAAAAAGCTAAAAACAGGTCATGCATCAACACAAAAGAAAAAAATGTCACCCCCTTCCCCACGATAAATATTTGTCAAAGTAGTAAATATGTTTTCTATAAACCGCTATCCAATAGGACTACAATTTTCTAGTGTTTTAGTCCAATCGGAGAAATCAGGTTTGTTTCAGTGAGAAGATTTAGGAAGTAATGTCCCTATATATGCAAGTAGAAGTAGTAACAATCGTGCAAAACAGTAACAGCTACTGATTACATATTAAAAGTACAGTCATTCAGAAGTATTTTTTAATGCTATTAAACTAAAATCTGTACAGAAAGCAGTCTTAAATAGTGAAAAATCATGATTTTATATAATTTACTTAAATTTAATGACAATTTACATTGTATAAGGATATTTTTATTAATGAGAAGCTTTCAAAAGATAATTATAGGTTAAGGTATTCACTTTCAGAACCTTTTACATACAAAAATCGTTATTATTAAGAAAAATATAATTTATTCAAATAAAAATATGATTCTGTCTTCTTATTCAACTTGAATGATAATTTACAATGTATATGGATTTTTTCATTGCTGCATAATTTTCGAATGATAATTATAGTTGTATATACTACTTTTTAGAACCAATTCAGTCTATTAAAAAATGGATTTTCTACCGTTTTAACAAAAAATTAGCTAGTATTTATTATTTTGAGCTTTAATATGAATGCGCCAACATAAGATATATTTTTTTATCTGTAAATTTTTGTGGGAGATTTATGTTTTCAAATTAGGTATTTTTTGAAATATAGACATTATTTACTGAAATTATTTTATTTCTGCTACTTCCTTCTCTATGAACTTTGTTTATTATATTATATCGGAGGTCATGAAAAATGTATTTGTATTTGTATTTATTCATGAAAAGTTCCTAGGGCTAGATAGCCCTATAAGGTACAGATTATACATATAAAATGTACATATTAAAATGTATGCTGTACTTTTCTCAATCCTCTTTTCATCTTAATTATCTTAATTGAATCAATAAAAATTCTGCTCATTCTCTGTATTGCGAAAAAAATATATTGTTTAATTATTTCATATTGATTTTCGAGTTCCTTTTATTTAAATAAAACCAAGTAAGTGAATGTTACAATATAAAGGTTTTTTGAATTTGGCATTGCTAAATTATACATTTTTTCCAATTAAATACAAAAAATTGCAGTGGGAAGACAGATTTTTTGACCATTTGGGACGTATCGGGGGCCGCCCCCCCCCAGCAATGCGGAGTGTGATATCACACATGAAAAATATTAATTTGTATAACAATTTTTTTGAAGTACTCGAAAAAATGAAATATAGTGATTTTATTTTATAAGTATCAAAATATTATGTTTGTACGTTTTGTGTTCTACATTCACCTCCGGATATAAGAACGGGTTCGGGCATGGATTTTAATGGCCTTGATCCTCAATCGGAGGAAGCTAAACGTAAACAAGCAGGGCTGCATGAATAATTTCTTTTGGATCTGGCCGTATGACGCAACATGGTGCAATTAACGCGTTCAGAGTGCGGCCTACAGCTATTTGATTTGTCACCATTGACTGAGCACATCCTTCCTTTCAGCCCCGCGGCTACTCTCATCACGAAACAGCAGAGGCCATTAGTTCTAGGAATATCGTAAACCCGGAGTGTCTTATATCGGGAGTTGAGTGTATTTTCGGCGTTTATCAAATAAAATCGAAGAAAAATTGTTAATTAAAGGGGGGGGAATGTTTTTACTTATTACGTCACCCTTGGGAGTGGAAAAATTGTTTAAAATAGTTTAACGTAGTTTTTGAATGGCCTCTATATGATTTACAAAAATTTTTGTTAGATTTGTAAAAAACAAGTATGTGAAAATACATTGAGCCAGATTGAACATTGTACACTAACCCCTGTTTAAGGTGAATAAGCATAGGATTACAAAAATGTGGGACTATTGGGTAATATCGCATATGGGACAATATAACACATATGGTAATGTGGCATATGCGGTAATACAGCAAATAGGGTGACGTATTACCTGATGCTATGTGGCACAAGAGGTCTATTTTTGTGATTAGAATGGTATATTTGGGGTAATATAGCACACGTGGTAATGTCGGGCATAAGGTAATGTGGCACATAGTGTATATGTTTTTGGTTAGGGAAGTATATTTAGTACGATATTGTAAAATATTGTACTATCTTTTATAAAGACATTCTCGATTTCCGTGACATTTTCCATAAAATTTTAAGTCATTGATTATTTCTCAAGATTTAGTACATTCTATGAAAAAAATCATCTTTTTTCAGTTATTCACAGCCAACAGATTGTTATGAAAATTAGGACAAATTGTGAAGACGAAATGTTTGAACAGTTATGAAGTAGTTGGTGGAGTGGTTTTAGCTATAGGGTCCAAAAGAATGAAACACAATTAGTTAATAATTGGACCAAACGTTTCGGCACACGATGATGGCCCTCGTCAGTGGACTTATTTATTCTGTAAAAAACTATATAATTTATTGTCAGGGACAGAGACGTAGTTTACAATATGGATATTTTTTATGTTTAATGAGAAGCTTTTTATCTGTGGTTAATTTCAAAGTCTTATATTATCAAGAGTCGCAGTAGCGAATCGCCGACGAGTAGAAAAAAAGAAACTATCAAAAATTTTTATTTGGAATAATCATGTATTTTTTAATTTTCAACCTGTGCTCACCTCTACATCCTGATCTATCAAAGCGATTATTATAAAAGGGTGCTGGGTAAGCGTTCAAAACATTCCTCGAAGGAAATAAAATGTTTTTATTGTTACAAAAAATTTGTGAAAAAATCACAAAACTTCATTCAATCATCCTCAGCGTGCATGATTTTTTCGAAAACATTTTGGCGCGAAATTCAAACTCAATTTTTTTTTCAAAATTTTGGTTCGAATTTTTTTGTGTGCTAAATCTTAAATACTATCTTATTTTTTGACCACAGAATAGTCACCCAAAAAGCTATTATTGTGCATTTTTGCAGATTTTGAAATTTGGGAGATCGTAGTGCAAAAAATTAAAAGCAGTAATTTTCACATATTCCATAGGTTTTTTAAAATCTTAATACATTTTTGAACTTTCTACACTTTTGATTCCGCATAGAGGAAGTTTTGTCATGTTCACAATTAAAAAATTTTAATTAATTCAATTAAACGGTCCTCAATTTAAAAATGTCTAATACAATGTTCTAAGCAATTGCCCGGACTTATGTGTGTGTGGATGTGGTTTGGATGTTACACTTTCCTGTGAATACGATACTTGAAGACAGTTGTAGATAAATTGATGAAATTTGGGGGACTTATTTTCACAACTAATATCTCAAAGCACTTCAAAAAAAATTTATTGCATTTTTTAGCAGTTTATTTTGAAAATCGGTTTTTTATCGATTGCCTAAAAAAATAATATATTTTTTGAAGATTAAGGAGGTTATGGTCATTTATAATATTTGAAAAATCGGTTTTTTTATAGTTAAACATTTTGGATCAACATAATTAAAAGTGGATGCGAGATCGGAAAAGATTAATCGATTCGAGACAAATCGATTGATTTATAGTATGAATTCATTGTTTTAAAGAGCACGGAAGTTATGGTCATTTATATAATTTGAAAGATCTAATTTAAGCAGAAAATCTTGTTTCATTAACATATTTCAATATTCATGTAAAAGTAAAAAAGCATTTTATTTTGACTTCCTCTATTAGAAAGAAAATACATTTTCTAATCAATCATAATGGGGAAGCAAATTGAAAAACATCCGAGATCGAATTCACAGCTAGTTTTCAGTTTAATACATTTGAAAATAGCCCACCCTTTCTATAAAAATTAAATAATAACTGAAAGACATGAAGGAGAAGGGCGAAAAATTCACACTATTATTTTAGTAAGATGTTAACTCTTATATGTCTCCTTTGAAAATAAAAAGCTTTACGACGTTTAAAAGGTAATAAATTATGGACCAGTAAAACGAATTATATTTACATCTTTTTAATTAATAAACACGTAGTCAAAAAATTTCAAGATCTTTGAACATGAATAATATAAAGTACTCAAAAATATTTTAAGCCATTCTTAAGCACTCCAGTGTACTCATAGAAAAATGCTAAAACTTTCTGGAACATTTTAGACGATTTCTGAATATTTCAAAAAATTTGTAACTGTTCTACTGTTACATATAATTCACGGATAATTATTTCTTTAAAAAACTTATTCAGTCAGGGTGGTTGGAAAGGGGATATTGGATTGTAAAATGAGCCTGATGGGATTTAAGAGAATTTTGAAACATGTTTGTATGGAGATAGCTATAAACATTCTATCAATTTATATCAACTAAATACCACATCGTATTAAAAAAATCGGTAAACGGGGTTTGGTATTACTGCTCATATAGTGATAAAAATTTCCAATTTTTCAAATTCATTTTTTGTCATTCACACACAAATTGGTTTTTCTTAATATAATCAAAATTGCAACAACAATATATGTAAAGCGATATTTAAGCATAATAAACCCAGCTCAAATTGATTTCGAATTATCATAAAAAGAGTATTGTTGACACAAACACACACTACTGAGGTCGATTTATGTACAGACATATGTCAAAAAATTAAGTTCGAAAATTTCCATATTTACAAAGCTTCCTCTATGAGGATGCAAAAAAATAAATTTTATTTATTGACAATCTATGTTTCTACATTTTCATAATTCTTCTTATAGGCAAACAAGTTTAGGATATCGTGAACGCTTCATATCTAATTCAAAGTTCATCTAAATTTCGACTTCTTACATTTTTATTTCTGTAAAATTTAGATATTAACCTCAATTCTTTCCCTAACTTGATATTTCTTAAATATATCCTAACTTTTTCAATTGGAATAATACGATTCCGATTGAAACGTGACCGTAAATTATACACAGTACAAAAAATTATAGAAAACCATCCCATACTTGAAAAATCATGCTGGTAATTATTTATACTGTTAAACAAACAAATGGCTACAAGGACTAAAAAACTGAAATAATGTATTACCCAATTTCGTATTTTTTTGCTTCAAGTAATTTTATAGTACTGAAATCAGAACCAAATTGAAACCTACTTTTACAGCATTTTCGAGGTGTGGCTCACTCATCGAGCGTTTAAAAATATATATTTCTATTGTTCAACGATTATTTTGAAGCGAATGAAATAGACCTAACATTTTAATAACATTATAATTTTAAAAGAAATACATTAAAGTAGATCGTTCGTCACAGCCTAAATGCGATAAGTTCACCATTTCTATTCATCTTTCAAATTATTATTAAAATATTTAAAATATTACATTTTGAGAAAGTATAAAAGTATTTGTTAAAATTTCGTGCAGTTTTTCGATTATTTCAGTTGCTCTTTTTATAGGAATTCAAATAAGCCATTATTTACTAGTAATTTAAATGTATGTATTGTTCCTAAGTCATTCAATATATTGGCAGCATTTATGTTTTGTTACCAAAGGTACGGGAAACTATTTTACAGTAGGTCACCAAAAAATTCTGAACGTTTTATATAATTTATAGCAAAGTAAAACATTGTGCGCCCTACGAGCGCACTGATTACCCTTTCTTTAGAAAAAAGCTCGATTTATTTTCCAAAATTTTGTTACAGATTTTATATAAAATTTTATATGATTTGAGAAGGTTGAATATGATTTACAGAAGTTTCCTTATTGTAGCGAGAAAGTTCCAGTAGATCCCGAGTCAAAGTTTTAAATATCGTTTTGATTTCCTTATACTCTACATAACTAGTATTCGATAGTGTAGAGAAACTGAGGCGAGATTTTAACTCCAAAATCAAAGTTAAAAGTTTCGTTTCAATTTCCTTATGCTCTCCATATCTCATAATAAAGATTCAAGCGAAATTGAGGCGAGAAACGATTGTGTAACGAGTAGGAAAGTTAAAAATCGAGTATGAGGTGAAGTGAGGAAAACCCGAAGTTAGTGTAGAATTATTAATTAAATTATTTTACATTGATATTTCGGCTGAAAAAAATTCTTTCTAATCAGCATATCGAAAATTTTTTCTAAAAATAAATTAAGTAAAAAAAAAAATTTTGCAGTCCAGAAATAATTGATTTGTCAATGAGAAATCATTAATTTTATTCCAATTTTATTTTCGAACATATTAAATTCACTTTTCTCAAACTTTTGCTTCTACGATTCAAATTGACGTCTTGTTGGAACTATCATTTTTTTGTGATATGAC
>CAKNWT010322683.1:0-10477 GCA_932066315.1 Andricus coriarius
CCGGTCAGTCCAACAGAACACACACCATCAAACAGAATTCTTTTGCGGACCCAGTCATTAGGCAGTGTTGAGACCTGGCATCAGGGTCACGATTTAAGCGACAGAGATCAAACCGACATGAAATGCAAAGGGAAAGAAAAGGAATGGTATGAAACTGCTTTAGATTCTGGCTGCAGTCCCAGTACAATATCAGTTTCGGGATCTTTTGCTCCAACTCTCGCTCGAAGATCGTCGCAAAATAATCCACCTCCACCACCACCTCCGATACCAATTCCGATCCGAGAACCGGTAAAAGTTGAGCCTACGATAAACCGTCGACCGAGGGAATTGCCTGTGGAGGAGCCTCAGTGTATTCCGATATCTCCGAATATTTACCATGAACGACCGAAAGTACTCGAAATTCCCGCTGAGTCGAATCCCTCCCAGGAGAATGGAAATGACCCCATTATGAGCTTTAATTCCCCAACGAATCATACAGTTGTTCAGCAGGGAAAGTATCAACCTTATCGAGAAGTTACGAAACCTTTTGAGATGTCAGATTTTTATAAATACTCGACCAAGTTCCGTAAAAGGAATGAAGCCGCTTCTGGTGTGAGTCCGAGTAGCGTGAATGAGACAATTTCGAGCCATACTCCTGTTAATGATCAACGAAGGGTTAGTCCAGTACAAACAAATAATTATCAACCTTCTCAGAGAAAACCTCAACCCTACGTTTTGAGGTAATTTGCAATTTTTGGACTAAGCTAATGTTTTGTATTATTAGCTTGTCGAATTTTGGATCGAAATTTACTTAAATTTAAAGTAGAAGAGCTTAGGGTCATCTCTATATTACGTAACACATCTTTCATAAATTCTTTTACCCCTAAAATCGGGAAATGACAGTGAATTTATATTTTGACTGGAAATTTAATTAATTTTGAGAAGAAAAATCTACTGAATCTCTTGAAATATCCAAAATTTCACAAAACATGATATAGTTCCAATTATTAACTTTTTCAATTAAAAAGTTATTCAATTTTCAATGCGTAAATCTAAAAGGTTTTCTTCACAAATTTTCTAGTTTAGTTATTCATTTTTAAGCTTTTCAATTTAAAGAATTTTAAAATGCAGTTTTGAAGACTTAAAACATTAAAAATTAAAAGTGTTTGAAATGGAAAAATTGGTATGAAAAACATTTTAAGTTGATCGACTGTAAATATTGATAATTCATGATTTTTTAACATTAACTGTAGTTCGAGTATTAAAGAGTATTAAATTAGAATATCAAAGAATTTAAAGTTTTGCTTCGTAAACAATTTTCAATTTTAAAATAATTTCAAATAAATAGATTTATAATTAAAAACCTTTCATGAAATTGCAAATCCTATTCAAATATTGTTTCAGTCTAAAATATTCCATTTTTAATTCAATCAATAAAAAAAATTATTAAGAAAAAGAATAATTTTTTAATATTTAGTAATATTTGAACGTTTGTGTTAAAAACTAAATCATTCAAAACTGAATTGTTTGAAATAGAAATCCTTATATCGTTAAAATTTCAAAGAGCTAAATTAAAGTCAATCATTTTACTCGAAAAGATTTAAAAATTTTAAATAAAATATATATTTATGAAGAATTCGAAATAAAATTTTGAAACCAAGGATGTTAAAAGGTTTTTAGATCAAAAAAATTCTTGAGAATCCTGGGCAAATTTAAAATGTTTATTTTCAAAAGTTAATTTTAATAAAATGTTTAAAAAGATTTAAACAACTAAATCTGATAAAGAAATAACAATTGAACGATTATTAAATTTGATAAAATTTCTTGATGTAGATATTTGTAGATTTCGAACAGAAAAATGTAGAAGATTTTTAAGCATGATTTTTTATTCTGGAAAATTAATTTCAAGAGAATGCTTAAAAAGATTTAAAAATATTTTTAACATTTCTAAAAAAGAATCTCGAAGATTTTCAGTCAATCTTTTTAATTTTGCAGAATTCTGAAAAATTTTCGGAAAAATCCGAATAACTTTTAAAGATACTTAGAAGATTTCTATAAATATTTTAAATAATTAAAAATTTGAAAATATTCCAAAAAGTTGCAAAAAATGTAGATTTATGAAGATTTTTAAATAAATTTTGAAAGGCTTCAAGATAATGAAATTTTCTTAATATACCTGGGACAATTATTTTTCATATTGAAAAAATTATTTTACGAGAATATTCAAAAAGATTTAAAAAACAAGTTTTGATGTATGACTAAGAATTGAACAATTATTAATTTGTTATGACTTAAAATGAAAATAATTTAGCTTCTAATAATAAGATTTAGATTTAGAGCATCAAAAATGATAGTGTGGATTTATTTTATTTTTTAAATCTCTAAATTTATAAATTTTGACAATTTTGAATTTTAACTGCATTTAATTGGAAAGTGTTAGAAGCTTTCATTTTATCGTGTAAATTATTGAGCGCTTGAATTACAAATGGTTTAATTTTTAAAGTTTAAAATTCAAAAGAGTTTGAATCTTCTAAAATATTTTGTAAATTCATTGTCGAAAATTTCTTGGAAGCTTGTAAAATACCCTAAAATCTTTAAAATATTTTGAAACCTCTTGACATCTAGTAAAATTTGTTGGAAAATTTTTAAATATCCTAAAATGTTTTAATTTTTTTTAATATTTGTACAAATTTGATCATCTCTTTACATCTTTGAAATATTTCTATTCTTGTGAATAATTTCTTTGAAATTTCATAAAATATTATAAGATCTTTTGAAATTCCAATTGGTATGAATAACATTTTAAGTTGATCGACTGTAAATATACATAATTCATGATTTTTTAACTTCGACTGTAGTTCGAGTATTAAAGAGTATTAAATTAGAATATCAAAGAATTTAAAGTTTTACTTCGTAAACAATTTTCAATTTTTAAATAATTTCAAATAAATAGATTTATAATTAAAAACCTTTTATGAAATTGCAAATCCTATTCAAATATTTTTTCAGTCTAACTTATTCCAGTTTTTACTCAATCAATAAAAAAAATTATTAAGAAAAAGAATAATTTTTCAATATTTAGTAATATTTGAATGTTTGTATTCAAAACTAAGTCATTTAAAACTGAATAGTTTGAAATAGAAATCCTTCTATCGTTAAAATTTCAGAGAGCTAAATTAAAATCAATCATTTTACTCGAAATGATTTACAAATTTAAAACAAAATATATATTTTTGAAGATTTCGAAATAAAATTTGGAAACCAAGGATGTTAAAAGGTTTTTAGATAACAACATTCTTGAGATTCCTGAGGCAAATTTAAAATGTTTTAATTTCGAAAGTTAATTTTAAGAAAATGTTTAAAAAGATTTAAACAATAAAATTTGATAAATAAATAACAATTGAACGATTATTAAATTTGATGAAATTTCTTGATGTAGATATTTGTAGATTTCGAACAGAAAAATGTAAAAGGTTTTTAAGCATGATTTTTTATTCTGGAAAATTAATTTCAAGAGAATACTTAAAAAGATTTAAAAATATTTTCAAAATTTCTAAAAAAGAACCTGGAAGATTTTCAGTCAATCTTTTTAATTTTGCAGAATTCTGAAAAATTTTCGGAAAAATTCGAATAACTTTTAAAGATACTTAGAAGATTTCCGTAAATATTTTAAATAATTAAAAATTTGAAAATATTCCAAAAAATTTCAAAAAATGTAGATTTATGAAGATTTTTAAATAAATTTTGAAAGGCATTGAAATTTTTCAAGATAATGAAATTTTCTTAATATACCTGGGAAAATTATTTTTCATATTGAAAAAATAATTTTAAGAGAATATTCAAAAAGATTTAAAAAACAAGTTTTTATGTATGACTAAGATTCGAACAATTATTAATTTGTTATGACTTGAAATAAAAATAATTTAGCTTCTAATATAATAAGATTTTGATTTAGAGCATCAAAAAAGATAGTGTGGATTTATATTTTTTAAATCTCTAAATTTATAATTTATAAATTTTGAAGTTTAACTGCATTTAATTGGAAAGTGTTAGAAGCTTTCATTTTATCGTGTAAATTATTGAGCGCTTGAATTACAAATTGTTTAATTTTTAATTTTTACAGTTTAAAATTCAAAAGAGTTTGAATCTTCTAAAATATTTTTGAATTCTTAATATTTCTTGAAATGTTTTGAAACCTCTTGACATCTAGTAAAATTCTTTGGAATATTTTTAAATATCCTAAAATCTTTTAATTATTTTTTAATATTTGTACAAATTTGATATACTCTTTACATCTTTGAAATATTTCGATTTTTGTGAATAATTTCTTTAAAATTTCATAAAATATTATAAGATCTTTTGAAGTTCCATGAAATTACATCAAGTCTGATGATATTCTTTGAAATCCCTTGAAATTTTTGTCTATAAAATCCTTTGAGATCCTAAAAAAATCATTAAAATACATTATTGAGAGTCTTTGAAATTTTTTTAAATTACTGAAGTCCTTTGAAATCCTGGGAAATTTATTAAAATACCTTATTGAAAGACTTGGAAATCCCTTAAACCTGCTAAAAACCGTTAAAATTTTTCAAAAATCCTGTAAAATCCTTCAAAATTCTGTCAACCGCATGCAATATTTTTAAATCCCTTCAAATCATTAAAATCCTTTGTAATTTCTTGAAATCTATTTAAATTGCTTGGAATCCTTTAAAATATCCTAAATTCTTTAAAATATTTGAAAGTACCTTGAAATCTTTGAAAATCTCTTAAAATCTTTGAAATTATTCAATTCTTCGTAATAATTGTTTTCTTTTTAATTTTATTAAAATGTTTTAAAATCCCGCGAAATTACATCAAATTCGACTCTTTCAAAGTTCTATGAAATCCTTTAAAATTACTGAAATCCTATGAAAGCTTATAAAATCCTTTGAAATATTTGTAAATCCTCTGAAATCTTTGGAATCTTTTCAAATATCATAGCTTAACCCTATAAACTCACAAAATATTTAATGATTTTGCGGGTAATAGTAATTTCAAAAATTGTGAAAAAAATTTCAACGTTATATAATGTACATTTTGATACATGGATCTTAACATTTTCCCTAACCACCTCTCCCCCCAAAAAAATATGTTACGTAATTTATGGATGACCTCGTATCTAATTTTGGAATCGAGCCAAAGAGGTTTTTCTCCATTTGAAACTGTTGACAAAAAGTACAATGGGGTTGTTGCATGAATTTTAATTATAATATATATTTTAAATACTGCATAACATTCTAAAAATGTTAGTACTATTAACAAATGTTTTGATTATTTCACTTCTGAGAAAAAAAAATATTTAAAAAATCCCGGTTTTAATGAAATTCTAAGCATTTTGAAAACCTTTTTGGGCCCCTCTTTAGACTTTTTAAACAAGTTTTAAATAATAAACGTGAAAATGCACTCGAATCACTAGCGGCCATATCAAATCCTACTTTTCAAAGTATACTTTTCAGACATTAAATAAATAAATTTACACCTATTTAAAAAAACTTTCCTTGAGAAATTATATTCAATTTTTACTGCTCTTTTAATTTAACAAGGAAAAAAATATTTGAAAATATGCAACAGCCCCATTGAGGAATGGAATTTGTTATTTGCCGGATCGGCAAATTAATGGCCTTAACTTGCATTGTCCAGAGGGACAACGTTATATTTTTCTAGACAATGTTCTTTATTAAAGTTTGTAGGATTTAGTAGTTAGAAGATGATTTTGTCCAGTGCCTTTATACGGTAACAATTATTACTGGGAGCCAAAGACTCGGTATCAAGCACTGTTTTATGATATTTATTGAGACTCAAACAAGATAATTTATATACTCTATCTACTTCAAGCTTATTAAATTTAGAAATTTAGAGCGTATTTTTTACACTGCGTTTTTACTTCTTGTGTTCTACATTATTACGAAGAAATTTGTTATTATCTCATCATAAGTGCCTGCCTTGTGCCCTATTGTATATGAAAGTGCCTTCTACGAGAATTATAAACTAAGGAAGAAACGAAAAGAATTAGGTCTTTTTACGAGAAATTATACTGTTCTATTATCCTGTATTTTGGAAAATAGCTAACTTTAATTTCAATTAATTTCTCTCACATGATTCTTCAGATGCATTATTTGTAATGCACAATTCTACGCGAGATTATTATAATTCTTTTAATTAGACGTTTATTGTACAATATCTAGATTCGGTATTGACTCTATAATTTGTTATGAGCGTACTTTTTAGTAGAGAGCAAAGCTTCGCTTAAGATATTCGATTAAATCTACGTTCAATAAAAAAAGAACTTACTTTCATTACTGAATATAATTTTAATTTAAGTTCGCAGGATGGCAGTTGTATTCAGGGTGGCCGCTGGACCGAAAAACCGGGAAATGACAGTGAATTTATTTTTTGACTGGGATTTTTACACATTTTTAGAAGAAAAATCGATCCAATTATTTGAAATGAGACACATTTTATATCATATGATATAAAGCAATTTAAAATCAGTTTAATTATTAGTCTTTTCAACTATGAAATCTTTTACTATAAAAATGCAGTTATAAAGATTAATTGCTTAAGCAATTATAAATGAATAGCGTTTGAAATTGAAATTTTTGGACAAAAAACGATTTAAGTTGATCAACTGTAAATATAAATGACTTTTTAAATTTGAACTGTATTTTGAGTGTTAACAATTGAACTATAATTTATTTTACAGGATGATTCTGAATCTGTTCAAAAGTAAACAATTTACAGATGTTTACGTTAAAAATTGAACTGTTTCAATTAGAAATTTATAGATTAATAATAAAACGCTTTTATTAAATTTCAATGCCTATTCAAATGTTTTAGTCTAAAATATTATATTTTAACCCATTCAATTTAAACATTTTTAATTGAGAAAAATAACAATTTTTTTATGTTTAACAATGTTTAACTGTTTATTTAAAATGAGCTTATTTAAATCATAAATTTTAAAATCAAATATTCAAAATTAAACAATTTGAAACTGCATTTTTTGAAACAGAAAGTCTTGAAATGTTAACACTTCAGAGAGCTAGATTTATACCTTGAACGTTTAAATTTTAATTCTTCTGTTTAAAAATGTTGTTATTTATAAGTCAAATTGTTGAATTTTCATGTATAAGTAACAGTTGAACATTTATTCGTTTAGAAAAAATGTGAGTAAGTTTAAGAGATATTTAGAAGTTTTAAAAAGATTCAAACTTAATTTACAACTTGAAAAGATTTCATAATTTTTGCAACAAAATATAGATTTTTGAAGATTACGAAATAAAATTGTAAAGCTTTTTAAGCATCAAGATTCTTGGGAAAATTTGAAATGATTTTTTATTTTGGGAAATAAATTTCAACAGAATATTTAAAAAGTTTTCAAAACAAAGACATATTTTGACGAATAAGCAACAATTGAACAATTATTAATTGAGAAAAAATTTGAGTTAGTTTAAGAGATATTGAAAAGTTTAAAAAAGATTTAAACCAAATATAGCTTTTTGAAGATTTCGAAATAAAACATTTAACCTTTTTAAGGATTTCGAAAAGTTTTAAGATAATGAAAAAAATTTCTTAAGCTTACAGGCAACATTTTTTATGATTTTTTTCTTTAAAAAAAATAATTTTAACAAAAGATTTAAAAAGATTAAAAAAAAAAGTTTTGTAATAAAAAACAATTGAACAATTTTGATTAAGATTCATAGGAAAATTGAAAATGAGTTATTATTTTGAAAACTTAATTTGAAGAGAATATTTCAAAGATTTTCCAATATTGGAAAAAATTCTAATTTTGCAGGATAGGAAAAATTCGAATCATTTTAAAAGATATTTATATGTTTTGATGAAATTTCAAAAATAATTAAAAATTTGAATATATTGCAAAAAATGTAAAGCAGCATGTATATTTATCAAGATTTTAAAATAAAATTTTGAAGCTTTTAAGGATTTTGAAAATTTTAAAGATAATAAAAAATATTTCCTATAATTTCCGGAAAATTTTAATAGAGTTTTTATTTTTTTAAAATAATTTTTAGAGAATATTTGAAAAGATTTCAAAACCAATTTCGATATATAAATAACCGTAACATATAGAAATAATAGGTTTTTTTTGCAATTTTTAATGTCTCTAAGTTGAAATTGCTTAAAATATCATTTTGAAAATTTACATTTTGTTGATTCATTCTTGAACAATTTGTAAAAGTTTGCAATTTTTATTTTGCAGTTTAACGGAATTTAATTTAAAATTGTTCAATTGAAAAGTATTATAAGTTTCCATTTTGTACGTGTAAATTATTGAGCGTTTGAATTAAAAAATGTTCAAGCTTTAACTTTAAAAGATGAAAATACAAAAAGTGTTCACTTCCAGTTTTAATTTGTAGTTCAGTTTTTATAACTTCAAATTAACAGTGAAAAAGTTTTCTGAACCGTGAAAAATCAGGAATTTTTTTCCTCGATTAAAACGGCCACCCTGGTATTGTCAGATAAAATTGTATTTAAGATCTTGTAATTAATGCAAGTATTTTTTTATAGCAAGAAACGATGTAATGCTTCGCGAAAAGCAAATATAATGTACCTTATTAGGAGTGTGATCGCTTTTAAGATATGAGTGACATAATTTAAGACAGACTGTATTGACTTGATACTTGATTATTGCTTGTCACGTTTCGGAAATGAAAATATATTATCTACAAGGAAAACTAAGCAATCTTTTAAAGTTTTTGTAAACATCGTATTTCCAGTCTCACAATTTATTATATATAGTTTAATGTCGAGCGAAAACGGTTTTCTGCAGTTTTCCTCTCCTCTAGCCAAACTTTTAATAAACTTTTTAACAACATTTTAATAAAAAATCAAATTTCAACAGATTTCAAAACATTTTAAGGGTTTTCTAAAAGTTGTATGATATTTAAACAGATTCAAATGGGTTTTGAAGGATTTTAACTGATTTTAAAGGATTTCAAAGCAGGATGACCGTAAGTCAGGGAAAAACTGTAAATCAGGAAAAAGTCAGGGAATATCATTGGTCAGGAAAAGTAAGGGATTTTCACCAAAAAAATCTTTAAAAAGTGAGGGAATCTCGATAAATAACTGATAAGGAAAAAAAACAATTTTTAATATTATTTTTATTTGAAATTGTTTAATGCTTTTTATAGAATATTCTATGTTAAAAATATTACAAGATTAAGATTTCGATCTTTCAATATAAATGTTCAGGAAAAAATAAGGGAATGTTGAAAATAAAGTTTTGCAGCCAATATTTTTTTCAGTAATTTATTTGCTTGGTATTTCTATTTCTATTTTTTTTCAGTTTCTACCCTCGGTTGATTATATTTTTAGTTACAAATTTTATTATTTGATTGAAAATTCAACAATTTTGTTAAAAAGTCTTCCTTTCTGGTTGAAAATTCAACTATTTTTATGAAAATTCGTATATTTGGTTTAAAAATTCATCTGTTTTAGTAGAAATTTCTTTTCTTTTTTGTCTAAAAATGTAACATTTTGTTTCAAAATTATTCTTCTTTGCTGAGAATCCAACTACTTTATTAAAGATTTATCATTTTAGTTGAAAATCCATCTCTGGTTGAAAATTGTTGTTCTTTTCTTGATTAGAATTTTTTTAACTGATAACTATTCCAGTTGAAGATTCATAATTTTAGTTGAAAATTCTCTTTGGTTGAAAGTTTAATTATTTTGTTGATAATTGATCTTTTGTAATTAAAAATTCAACTGCTTGGGTAAAAGGTAAGGTACTTTGTTAAAATGTAATTCTTTTGGTTAAAGGTTTATCTCTTTGGTTAAAAATGTATCTATTTTGTTGAAAATTGATCTTTTTTAGTTTAAAATTCAACTATTCCGGTTAAATATTCATAATTTTAGTTGAAAATTTATCACTTTGGTTGAAAATTGATTTTTTTTTAAATTAATTTTTCAAACTGACAATTCAACTATTCTATTTTTATTTTAAAAATGATATTTTTTAGTTCAAAATTCAAATATTTGGTTGAAAATGGATCTTTTTTAGTTGAAAATTCATGTATTTTGTTGAAAAATTGTCTTTTGGGTAGAAAATAAAATTGTTTGAAAGTTAATATTCTTCTTTGAAAATTCATCTTTTTGGTTGAAAATGCAAGTATTACGGTTAAATATTCATAATTTTAGTTGAAAATGTATATGTTTGGTTGAAAATAAAACTACTTGGTTTAAATTTAAACTCTTTTGTTAAAAATTCATATTTTTGGTTTATAATTCATCTATTCCAGTTTAAGTTTCATCATTTTAGTTGAAAATTTATCACTTTGGTTGAAAATTTATTTTTTTTAAATTAATTTTTCAAACTAACAATTGAACTATTCCATTTTTATTTTAAAAATTATATTTCTTTCAGTTCAAAATTCAACTATTTGGTTGAAAATTGATATTTTCCGTTAGAAATTCGTCTTTTTTTTATAAAGCTAATGTT
>CAKNWT010322684.1:0-11614 GCA_932066315.1 Andricus coriarius
ATGTATGTATTAATATTATTAAAGTTTTTTATAAATATATTTTTGTATTCTGTGAAAACTGTCTCTTTGGCCGCTTAGATCCGAACCCAGGTCTTCAGAATGCCGGCTGGTGCTCTCACCAACCATTAAGGAAAGGACGAGATTCACTTCTCACAGACCCCTACACGAGAATTTGGATAAAATTCATATTTGTACTGTTCCCAATGTTACTTTTATTGGTCTACCGACATAAATCATAGATAATAATTATATCTATCACTGATATAAAACGTTATCATGGAAATTAAGTCTTTTCATCTGATTTGGAATCACGTACAAGTATAAAAATTAATTTCATCGAGTTTCTCTTGTAAAGGTCTGTGAACAATGAATCTCATCCTCTCCGTAGCTTAGTTGGTAAGAGTACCAGACATACTAAAAAGAAACACCTATCACTGAAAAACAATGTAAGCATATTAAATAAATAAAGAAAATAGTTGTTGATCTGCAAACAAATATGTTTAGAGAACGATGAACTTTATTTTCACCCACTTTCCTCGCATGACAATTCTATTCGAGAAATGATCATAAATCGATTCTTAGTCAACTTTAGTTCGCTGATATCCTAAAGAAAGAAACATTAAAAGTTAGCGACGCGTGACTACCAGCAAATGAAGCGAGTTACGCGCGTCAAAAGCGCAGCGCTGCGTGAAAATGCGCACTATGTCTCTGCAATGCGATTCTGCACTCGCGTCTCGCCATTCACACCTAAAATAGGTCGAACGGTACAGTGTGCAGGTACCAGGGTCGTAACGTAACGCAAATTTATTACATGTGTCCGAAACTGCTCATCACTGTCACTAGAAATGGAAGTTTATTAGTTAACACATTTTATATATATTCCGCCCAAGAACAGATGCGGGTCGTGTGAATTAGGACTACCAGCTGTGTACTGAAGAATATGGATGGTAGCTGTTCTTACAATTGATTATATCTCAGTTCAAGTAGCAAATTGCGAGTCAGGATACATTGCATTGTATAAAATAGCAAAAATAATAATTTATTGCACTTCTTTCCTTCCTTGTACAAGAAACTGATAAAAATAAACATAGCTTTGTTTGTACTTACAGCTTTATGGTGCTCGTTTGATGAGCACTTTGCTTCCTTTATTATCGTTATTAGCAAATATGTTTGCTTTCTCAAAAAGGAAGTCAAAATAATAAAATACGAATAGGTCAATAAAAACGTCTCAAATCAAGGAGTCTTTTCTACTCTTGTATGAACTTTGAATTATGTAATTATCAAAAGAATTTGGAATTATATTAAGGAAAAAAGTTTCACTATAAATACCGATTTTTCAAATATTATGAATGACCATAACTTCTTTACTCTTTAATAAAATATATTCATATTATAGGTCAATCGATTTGTTTCGAATCAACGAATCTTTTGTTTTCTTGTATCAACTTTAAATTATATGAGTGAGAACATTTTTCCTATAAAAATCGATTTTTTAAATAATACAAGTGACTTTCACTTCCTTACTCTTTAATAAAATGTATCAATATTATAAATTCAATCGATTCGTTTTAAGGCCAAGAATACTTTATATTATTTCATCCACTTTGGATTATGTCAATGAAAAAAGTTTGACTATAAAAACCCGATCTTTAAAATAAAATTACGTGTCCAAAAAAATGTTTGACATTTTTTTTGGAAATCCTTTTGTTAGTTTCAAGATCATAGTGGTGATAATAAGCCCACAAAATTTCATTAATTTATCAAGCGTCTTCACGTTATCGTATTCACAATGAAGTGTGACATGCAAACGTCCAAACTCATGCGCACTCGCGCACACGCATACATATACACCCAGGAAATTTCTTAGAACATTTTATTAGACATTTTTAAATTAAGGAACGTTTAATTGAATGAATAAAATTTGTTTCGAAATTGTTACCATTACAAAGTTTCCTCTATGAACAAGCAAAAAGCAACTTCACGGTGGCTACTGGGCCGGGAAAACCAGAAACAGACCGTGAATTTTATAAGGCAAAAAATTCGTCTTTTTGGTTTGAAAATTCAACTCTCTGGTAAAAAAAAAATATTTTCTTTAACAGTCATATTTTTTGTTAATTAGTTTGCCTAAAATTCGTATCATTTTATTGAATGTTCACCTATTTGGTTGTGAAAGCAATTTTTTGGTTTAAAATTAAATTTGTATACGTTTAACTATTTAATTAAGAATTTATCTTAAATTGGTTAAAAATTATATTTTTTAAATTAAAATTTAATCATTCTGTTAGTATTTCCACTCTTTATATTAAAAGCTCAATAATTTCGCTGTAAATGCAACTCTTTGGTTGAAAATTATTATTTTTTTTTAATTGAACTATGTGGTTGGAAATTCACCTTTCCTTGAGGAATATCATATTCTTTGTCGAAAATTGACCTTTTCAGCTTTTTGGCTTGAAAATTAAGTTCTTTTGTAGAAAATCCAACTATTTGGAATTTAATTTAATTCTTTTATGTTTGAAAATTCGACCATTTAGTTGAAAGTTAATTTTTGTAAGTTAAAACATCACTTATTTTCTTAAACAGTCATTAAAAATCACCATTTATGGCTAAAAAACAATTTCTTCTGATTAAAAATTCATGTTTCTTGGTTAAAAATTAACTATGTTGTTAATAAACTAATTATTTTCTGAAAAAATTAGTCACTTTTATGCTGGCTCGAAAATTCAACTACTTAGTTAAAAATTCGACTATTTTAAAATAAATTGCTCTCTTTTTATTAAGAGTTCGCTTGTTTGATTACAAATGTAATTGTTTGATTAACTTTTTTTCAAACATGGAACTAATTGGTTGAAAATTCATCCTTCTAGGTTGAAAATAATATTTTTTGTTGAATATTTACGTTTTTAGGTTGAAAATTTAACTGTCTTCCAAAAATTCGTTTTTTTTGGATTGAAAGTTTAACTATTTGGTCCAAAACACAATTGTTTTTGGTTGAAATCTTTTTTTTCAATGAATATTCAATCATTTCGTTCAAAATTGAAATATTTGATAAGGAATCCCATTATTCTATTACGATGTCAACTCTTTTATTAAAAATTCGTTCTTCGATTAAAAATTCATCTGTTTTGGTTAATAATTCAACTATTTTGTTGAAAATTCAATATAATTCGACATGAAATCTTAGGAATTTAAAGCATTTCATATTGTGTTGAATATGGTACATATATTTTCATTTGATATAAAATTAATTACTTCCCTGTTTTCGTTACAAACCACCTATATTTCTTCTCTTTTGAGACGATTTTAGGGTCGCAGTCTGTAGTTACAAACAACTATTTTTATTCGCATGACCGATGAAAAATTCTGAAACATCGTAATTTTTCTCCGACATTAGAAGTCGCGATATTCAGTGTTAATTGATACTTTATCATTTTGAATGTTTCAATGTGAAATACATTTTTTTTGGAAGCCCTTAGAATTAAACTTATTGAGATTAGAAGGTTTTCATTAAATAATTTGTTCATTATTTAACGATTGAATGAACAGTTTTTGAATACAAGTTTTTTAAGCTTTAAATTGGAAAGTTGAAAAATCAGAAGAGTTAAATGTTGGCTAGTTTAATTAGCAGTTCAATTTTGATTATCTTAATTGAAAAATTGTTTCGCTTTTCAACAGTTTAAACTTTTTAATTTCACTGACTTCGAAAAATTTTTGTGAACATTGAAATGACCGGGAATCTTTTCCGGCGGTAAAAGTGGCGACCCTAACTTGACTGTGAACCCGATTTAGTAACTTGAGGACAAATTAAATATTGCAAATATTTCAATTACTCAACTTATATGTCATTTTTATTTGTATCGTTTCACAAATACTAGTCTTTTTGTAAATGAGACCTTTGACCCCATCTCGCGACGCTTTCACAAATTCAGCGCGAAGATCTAGCGATGAGAGAAATATGAATGCAAAATCCCCGATTGCCGTAATTCCGTATACCAATTATTTCTGAAACGTACAATATCACGATGAACTTTCCATTATTATTTTTCCTATTTATTTTTAATTATTATGTTAGTCGCCAAACATTTCCTCGAAAGAAGCTTCCTCATAAGTCATGTAAGAGGTTGTCCAAGGACTACGCTTTGTAACAGGGTTGGAGGAGGGGGAGGTAGTCCGTTAGTACGTTTCCTGATGTCAAGTTTGAAAAAATTTTGCGAATTTTGAGGAAGATGGCCCGCAACGGTACAGTTCAATAATAACTTAATATGTTTGAAAATCACTTATATATTTCAGACTTCATATTCTTTCACCCATATGCCTCTTTTTCCTAATTTTTAAAGAATTGCATTTTTTCCTTGATTTTAAGACACTTCCCCTTTTTCTCTTTTTTTTTGTATGGGAACAGAATTAATAGAACCCAATAAGAAAATTCAACTTCTTTGTTAAAGAGTAATCTTTTTTAGTAAAAAAATTGCACTACTTCGTTCAGGATGTATGTATGCTACGTAAGATCAAACTAAAAATTCGCCAAACTTTAAATTGTTTGATAAAATCGACAACAATAGATACGTTATAAATTTCTGCAAATCTTGACGGAAGCTTCTAAGCTCACTTTGGAAAAAAAATAATTTAGATTAGAATTTTGTATCTACCAGTAGGTATTTAGTTTTTGTTTTTGCTTTCTCCTTAGAGAAAAATTACAATTTTTATTTGATCCTAATGTTAAAGGCCTCATTTTATTCTTTGAAGGATTCTCTACAATTGTGTTAGGGTGTTGTTTATTGAAATTTAAAATATCAATGTTTACAACAATAATAACTCTACGATTTCTACATTTATTTTTTAAATAGGACTCACCCGTATACAATTGTAGAGAATCCTTTAAAGAATAAAATGAGGCCTTGATCATTCGGATTATATAAGAAATGTAATATTGTCTAAACAGAAAGCAAAAACTAAAACTCTAAATAACTGCAGTTAAATAAACAATTTCATCCTGAATTATTTGTTTCCAGAAATTAATAATACATTTCTTGTTGTCGATTTCATCAATCATTTTACAGGTTGGCGACTCTTGAGATTGATTGTACGTAGTGTACATCCTTAAAAGTTTAAGTAGTTTGTTAAAAATTAATTCCTTTGCATATAATTCGTTTCATCTATTTGGTGGAAAACTTATCATTTTTATAAAAAGAACTTCGGGATGTAAATAATCTTAATTTAACGTCTGGGAAATAAAAAATTGAAATCTGTAAGGAAAACCTTGTTTCATCGACTCCTTCCAGGCTTTTTATTGAGTATTGTGCCAAAAAAATGACATTTCGGAATCGGACCCTTTCCCTCATCAAATTGTCTATGACATTTCGGAGAATTCAACAATAGTTTCTTAGAATTTTCGAATATACATATATATATATGTGTGTGTGTATATATGTATAGATAAAATCGAAAAAAATTTTAAGATGTAATAAATAAACGTTCTTAATATAACTGGTAATGCTAATTTTTTTAAAATAAATAGGACCTTTATGATGAAGAAGTATGTAGGATTTTAATAATATTTGATTATTCGAAGCTTAAAATGTTACATAATAGTTGAAATAAGGTTTTTGCTGACAAATTCCAATTTATCATTTTTAGTTAAAAAATTCAGCTATTTGGTTGAAAGTTCTAGTAATTTGTTGAAAATTTAACTATTTGGTTGAAAGTTGAACTATACTTCCAAAAATTGACTATTGTATTGAAAATTCGTTTTTTCTTTGTAAAAAATTAACTTTGTTAATTGAAAATGTTACTACTTAGTTTTTTCGATGAAAATTGAACTATTTTGTTGAAAATTAATCTTTTTTGATGAAAAATGCAACTACTTGGTTGACAATCAACTTTTTTTTGTTAAACATTCATGTATTATGTTAAAAATTTATTTTTTGAATAAAGATGTATCATTTTAGTTGAAAATTCATATGTTTCGTTAATAATGTAGGGGAAAATGGGGTATGGTGTCAGTGAGGTACACGGTGACTCTTTCAATAAATGCTCGTGTTTCTTAATTTTCATATTAGTTTTTTACGTAAAACGTCACTGTGCCCCGCACTGATACCATACCCCACGTTTCCCTAACTATTTAATCGAAAATTCGATTTTTTTTGTAAAAAATTAATTTTTGAAGTGAAATTTAAGTATTCTATTTGTGGTTGAAAATTTATTTCTTTTTTTTCATGTGAAAGTTGAGGTATTTTGCTAAAAAAACAAAAGTTATTTTTTGATGCCTGAAGATTCTTCAACTATCTGGCAAAAAATTTATCTTTTTCAGTTGCAAATTCATGTATTTGTATTTTGTTGAAGATTTGTCTTTTACAATAGAAAATTATTTCTCTGAGTTGAAAATTCAACTATTTGATTAAAACTTTATATACTTTGTTGAAAGTTAAACAATTTTATTAAAAAGTAATTCTTTTTGGATGAAAATTCGC
Organism: Andricus coriarius; assembly: GCA_932066315.1. Classification (NCBI taxonomy): domain Eukaryota; kingdom Metazoa; phylum Arthropoda; class Insecta; order Hymenoptera; family Cynipidae; genus Andricus; species Andricus coriarius. The sequence goes on from CAKNWT010322684.1 coordinate 6,468, forward strand.
GTGAGTCTAGTTTAGGTGGAGCAGTCCACCTTAATTTTATGTCATTCATGGTAATCCTATGACATCCGAAGTAATTCTAAGTAATCCAGCGTAATTCAGGATATAGAGGTAGCCTGGGATAATCCAGTATAATTCGGAGTAATCCACTTGCGCTGAACCGAATTTTTGTGAGTTGTTTCATCCTAGAATTATTACTATCTACAGTTCTGGGTTTTCTTGTTTTCCTAGCAAATTTCCTGATTTGTAATAAAATGAAAATACTTTTTCCGTGTTTGTTTTTGAGTATTTTATAATGCTTTGCACGAGATAACAAGGATGAGATCATTATGTCGTACGCATAAGGTCACGTACAGCCCAGGTGAAAGTCTGCGGGTCACCGCCTCTCCTGTAGAACCTCGCAATGGTCAATCTAAACATGAGTTCACCTCTTGTCTTGGGAAAGGCTATGTCTTGCTTGTTCATCTGCAGGTGAATTTAATTTTCAAATTATAGGGGTGGACTCGTGCAGCTCCTGTGATAACAGTAAATGAAAACATAAGATGAAGGAATAACTGTTGAAAATTAAGACAAATAAGATAGGAAGGATAGTTAGCAATGACGATATAATGAGAAGCATAATAGTAACAACATTTCACAATATCAATCGCCAGGCTATAATGAACCACACTACCATCATTTCTGATACTACTTTCTTCATGCAAAGATAAGGGAGGGAAATAGGAGAATAATAGGAGAGTAAATTATTTTATGCTACACGAGAATGGTTTCCTCGCTTTCTGGGCGTGGTTTGAAGCAGCGAAGTAAGTCTTTGCTGGTGGTGGGACTCTTTACCAGCCTAGGAAGAGAAAGTGCGATATTCGACACTCATCCATTCTGAAGATATTTGCAATTGAATATTCGACAACTTGCTCAATTTTGAAGGTTTATGGTTTAAAATCCTGAAATATTGAACATCTTTTTCAAGTGACTCTATCCTGAAGACTTACCGTTGAAGATTCTTCAATTCTTAAGACGCGGATTATGCCAACCCCCGGAAAATCACATTTGTGGCTTAGTCATATTTGCAGTCCGGGTAAAATGATCAAAAGTGTGGCAAGTAACATATCCGGCGAGTCACATTGCAGCATGTCTAATTCGAAAAAAATGTAGATTACACGAAAAAGTAGAAAAAAGTGTATGAACTTTAAATTTTTCGAAATGGGAGTGTCGAAGAATTTGAATTGCCGCAAATATGACTGGCCATGTGACTTGTCAGACTTTTTCTAATTTTTTCCGCGCTTCAAATTTTTCGGAACGAGAGATTCCGCAATTTGACTTGCCACAAATATGACTTGCCGGGGGCTAGTATGACGTAACCCCAATTGCTGATATGTATAATTTAGAAAAATATAGTTTTGAACATTGTTTATTACATAATTCAATTTTGAAAATTTACAACTGGATATTCCATAATTTTAAAGATGTATAAATCAACATTCTTGAGTTTGGATTATTTTGCACATCAAAAATCAATAGTTTTCACTTCTGAATCTTTAAAATTGAAATAAATACAAATGTAAATCATCAGAATTACAGAATTTTTTCAAGATAAAACTTAAACCTTGCATGACTTTAATTGTTAATTTTCAAAATTAAAAAATATTTAATTTTGAAGATTGACAATTCAAAGGTCTACAATTTTAAAGAGTAACAACTGACAATTCTTGAATTTCAAAGTATAGGATAGGAAATTGTTTAATTTCGAAGATTTATATTTGAAGGCTCAGTAATTTTGAAAGCATGTTTTGGAATAGTTTAGTTTTGAAAATTTACAATTAAAAATTATTTAAATTTTACAACTCGCAATTTAAAATTCTTCAATTTTTTCAGATCTACGATTAAAAATTCGTTAATTTGGAATATTTACAGTAGGATATATTTATACGTAAATCCAACTATTTATGGTTGGAAGTTCATTCCTTTGCGTTGAAAAGTCCACTAAATAATAACTTTTTTGTCATAAATAAATTCAGAACAAGAATTTAGGATGGGGGGATCACATAAGACATAGGGAGTATAGAGACAGAGTGAATCGTATGAAGCAGAAATGAGTTTCCCATAGAAAGCCTATAATGATTTCGAAAATTTAAGACAACATTAATATTGTGTAAAAAGTAAAAGTAAAATAGTGACTGACTAATTTATATGGTAGAGAGCATATGTATTTAGTATTTAATTACAGACCGTCAAAGAACAGGAACTGATAAACACCTGCACATTTCTAGAATAATTATCTTTTTCCTTTGTCAAAACCGGCGTGTCAGTTACATTTATGTTACTCTATTTTAAATATGCTCATTTTTACCAGCATTATGTTTGCACTTTTACAATCATATCTGCGGGTGTTTGATATTCCTATTGCTGTGCATCGTAAAATTGTATTTTTACGTTCATAATCTAAGAGTGCTCTGCTGGAAAAAGTTATATAAAGGAATTGAAATTTAGGATTAAAAAATTAAATAAATAAGTCGTTCAAACCTACACCTTCCATACTTTCCCTCCCATCACTTCACACTTCACATCCCCTTCCCTACTCAACTTCATTTCTAATAATTTCCCCTACCTTCCCTCATTTCCCCTCAATTTTTTTGATTTCCCTCTCTTAATTTGTACTCACTTGTCCTGCTCCCCATTCCTTAATTTTCCCTCACTTTCCCTACTCCATCCGTTATTTCCCCTTACTTCCCATACTCCATGCCTCGTTGTCCCTTATTTATCATACTCCATCCCTCATTTACCCTTACTTTCCATACTCCATCCCTCAGTTCCCTTTACTTCTCCTTCTTTTTCGCGTCTTATTTTCCTTAACTTCCTCTACTTTACTACTTCCCCTACGCTAATTTCCCCTTTCTCTTTCTTTCTCAAATGTTTCCACTTTTGTACCTCCTATTATATCAAACTGAAATTCAGTAATATCGGTTTATCCTACTTAATATTCTTCAACCTTTTTTGTAAAGTTGCTATGTACTTTCATTCGATTTTATTACCCTCTCCCAAGGAAAATGTATTTTGGTGATTCGCTAAACCACTTAATTATCCAAGCTGGTAATCTGGTGTAACCCGACTAATCCTGTGTAATCCGGATAACCCATTGTAATCCAGCTAATCTGTTGTAATCCTGGGTAATAAAATTGTGATCCACTTGTATATCATTAAGCTATTTCCCTTTCGGCGAGCCTCTAGGGGTAAGCGTGACACTACCCGATTCGGGTAGTGTTTTTTTAGGTGGATTTGTAGTAAATGGGCTCACCACACCCACGACCGCCAACAGCAACGCAGTAGTATCAGACGGTCACCCATCCAAGTACTAACCGCGCCCAACACTCCTTAACTTCAGTGATCTAACGGGAACTGGTGCTTCCAGCATGGTATGGCCGTTGGCCATACTTAATTCGAAGTAATTCAGGTAGTAAAAGAAATTATCTTATAATCCAGAGAAATCTAGGTAATTTGGAGTAATTTTTCATAGCTAAAAAAGTAATCTGTTGTTTGAAAGTCATTTTTTCATAAAAAATTGATATGTTCTGTTGAAGATTCGTCTTTTTGGGTTGAAAATTAAGCTATGTTGGTAGAAAATTTCTTTTTGTGTACATAAATTAAACTACATTGATGAAAATTCGTTTTTTTTGGTTGAAAGTAAATTTCTTTAAATGAAAATGTTAATATTTCATTTCTAGACGAAAATTTATATTTTTCAGTTGAAAATTCACCTACCGTTAACTGGGACAAATCGCAACAATAAGTTTTACCATTTGATTAAAATTGAACTATTTTGTTCAAAAATGGTTTTTCGTTCTGGTTGAAAATAAAGTTTTTTGACTGAAAATTTAACTATTCCATTTTTGATCGTTTTATCTTTATAATTATAATGATTTGATGAAAAAATCAATCCTTTTCTTCGACCGACGATTTTTAAGAATGTTAATTTATGAAATTTTTTATGTCTTACGGTCCACATGAAAATTAAATAAAAAATGAGCCTAAAAACTTTCCAACTCAAAATTTATTAATTAAAAACTCCTTTCTCCATCCTTTACGTACGTGTCGGTACAATTGCGTACCTTTATCAACAGCTTTTAACACCTAAATACAGTAATACTTCAAGCTAGCAATATTAAACAGAAAAATTAAAATAAAAAAGAATAATTAATATAAATTTGTACCTGAGATAAGATTAATTTCGAAGAGTAAACAAACATCGAAAAGAAAACATAGAAAAACGATGTCAGTTTGAATAAATTCAAGTCAAAAATTTCAATCAAAATATTAAAATACATATAATATATAAAGATTTCCTTTCATATTTTTAAGATGTAGTTTTTCAAAGTGAGGGAAGTCTCATCAATTTTCTGAAACTTCTATAAACAATGTTAATGTATTTTAATATTTTGATTGAAATTTTTGACTTGAATTTACGCAAAGTCACATCGTTTTTCTATGTTTCCTTTTCGATGTTTGTTTACTCTTCGAAATTAATCTTATCTCAGGTACAAATTTATATTAATTATTCCTTTTTATCTCAATTTTTCTGTTTTATATTGCTAACTTAAAGTATTACTGTATTTAGGTTTAACACCCTTTTGAAAAAGGTACGCAATTGTACCGAAACGGGGTCCATATCATCTCACATGTGGCAAGTCTCTCTGCGGCAAGTCTCACCTACGGCATGTCACATCTGCGGCATGTCACAACTGCAGCATGTCACAACTGCAGCATGTCACATCTGCGGCGTGTCACATCTGCGGCATGTCACATCTGCGGCATGTCATATCTGCGGCATGTCACATCTGCGGCATGTCTCATCTGCGGCATGTCACAACTGCGGCATCTCTACCTAGCGGCTTCTCTCCCGCGCGGCATTTCTCACAGTGAAATTGACATTTTTGCGGCATCTCTCACTAGTGGCAAGACTCCCAGTGGCATCTCTCCCCTCAAAAAAAAAATGTCAAGTCCAAATAAAAATGGCAAAACTGCGGCGAGTCTCCCAGCACTTATTGTCTCTTCGGCGGCATCTCTCACCCGGCAAAAATATTCAAGCCCACGTTCAACTGACAAAACTGCAGCAAGCCTCACAGGACTAATTGTCACATCTGCGGCATCTCCTACCC
>CAKNWT010322688.1:0-10487 GCA_932066315.1 Andricus coriarius
TGGTAAACCTAACCTCACTTTTCATGTGACAGTCAGAAAAGGATTTATCAACCTTTTACAAATGCTATATGATAAATATTAATAAAAAAGTTTGAAAAATATATTTTGTTATGCTTACAAGGTATAAATGGCACTTTATACTTATTAATAAAATTTCTTTGATTGAAATTCGTATCTCATTGACAGAGGGTCTAGTAGTCGGCTCGGTGCTGCCACCTACGATTAGTTTTGCATCACGAACCTCATTGTATTGCGATGTGGGTCTAGGTTTCGTAACTCATGCGCGTTCCCCGTATCTTTTATTAATATTTTAACTTTGCATTACTTCAAGCTCACTGCATCCACGTGTGATGGCTGCTTTCTGAACTACTCAAAGCTTCAAATCGCAAGTCATCTTTATTACATCACCTCCACTAGAGTTTCCGGAAATGTATGTACGAACGTGATCGCGATACATGCTCACGCGAATTGACACAACGGGCGGTTTCACCCGCAGACAAATCCAAACCGACAGGAAGAAAGGTAAGAAGGCCGAGTAATGCAGACAATTTGAAGAAAAAAGAAAACGCTGGAAGCTTCGAAAAGTTTTTGTCTAGAGGACCAAAGAGAAGAAATAGAATTTTATGATAATAACCCAATAACGGAGTCTGAAATGGAAAAAACGATATACAAATTTTTATTGCGTTAAGGGAGGGAAAGGCCAACCAGAGTTTAGTCGCATACTATTAGGAAAGATAGAAAACCTGGACAGAGAGCGGGAAGAGGAAGCAGAGTTGTCAATCAGAGAAGTAGCGGCATCTAGTGCATTAGGCAGAGCAAGAGAGAGGGAAATATCTTTGCTAAAAGAAGGTGGCGGATTGAGGACAGAAATTCGGGATTACCAACGTAAACTAGATGAACTAAAAATTGGATATGATAGGAAAACTAAAAGAAGGCAACGCGTATCAATCACTATAGAAGACGAACTTCAGAAATCTATTTCAGACTGGGCCAGGTAAGACAAACAAATTATTGAAAAATAATAAAGACGTAAAAACAGGAATTAAAAGAGAAAAATATTCGCATATTAACCAGATTAACGGCAAAGAAAAAGAACTATGGGCTAGGTTGAGATGCGGAAACGTAGAGAAAGCTGGAAATGAAGGGTTTAAAGACATGTCATGTAGGATCTGTGGGCCATCAGAAGACAATTTAGCCCAAATCCTAATACGCGATGCAATAGAAATACAATAAAAACCGAAATGAGAAACCGTATATGAGAGAATTTGAATTAAAAGTGAAGGAGCTAAACTCCAACACTAAAAGTATGTATATAATTGTAAAATCTAATATTATATAATGTATAATTATAAGTTTTCAATTGTTACTATGTTGTATTATTCTATTTCAATACGATGTATATATGTAAAAAACTACGAAGGTGTACATGGAAAAATAAACTAACTTACTTACTATAATATATTATATTTTTGGAAATAGGAAAAAGACAAAAATCGATTGCCTTTTTTTCTGCAATAGGGTCAAAATTGGTTCTAAAACGACATAGATCCGACAAATCCTAATCGATTTTGATATTTTTTATTTGAAACTGTTGAGTAAATTATTTCCATTGCACTTCGACATTAACAAATTAAGTGAAAAATGGCAATTTTTATAAATTTTTTGTTTATCCTTCCTCATACAATCTAAATAAATTCTGGATCAATCGAAATAAGCGTAGTAGCATTTAATACACCAAATTAATGCATGTATTGCAAAGACCAATTTTTTTCCCAACACAACACTCTCAAGTCAAATGAATTCCCTAATACACGGCTAAAACCGAGTGAGTCACACGCTTACCCCAAAAGGGATATGGCCTAAAACTATATTAATAATTACAATAAAAAGTACTTCTTCCACTTTAAAAAAAATCAAACTTTTCCCAATTAAAATCTTGGGTTAATTTCAAAAGCCCGGGGGCACGTGTCAATGTTGACTGATTTGAAAAAAATAGGGAATTTCTTTTTCCGGAAAACGAACATATTGTGGGGGGTGGGGAGAAGGATTAATCGCCAAAAATCGAAAGGTCGAATTTTTGGATAACCCTAGGTTATGCTGTATACTTTTACTAGTACCATAAATTGCGAAATTTCACGTTTTATTCTATAATTTCAAACTTTTCATCTCTTTAAAGCTGTGAAGAACTTGAAAAATTGTAGTGCGGTAGCAAAATCTTAGGATTTAATTATTTCCAATATTAAAAAACATATATAATTAAAATGTTCAGAAATAAATTTTATCGTGAAATAAAATCACTTGATTATATACTTTGATTTACTTAATGGATGGTGCAGAAAATTCGCAAACTATATTAATAGATAAATACATTATTTTACCATCATTCAAAATGATTAAGGGATTAAGAATAGTCACTTTTTCAAATGTGGTTAAAACATTAATAACAGAATTGTTGCCTTTATTATTGAAGAATAACTCACAATTTAAATTTAATATTTTAAAAACAAAAATGTTCAAAACTAAAATTCCTCATTTGGATATTCTCATTTATAAAATTCTAGAAAATTCAAAAGAACAAACTGAAAACAGGCACCAAAAGTCATATTCGCACATTGTAACATGCAAGCAATCAGGTTCCTTACAATATTTTGTGCGAGATCTTGTGACTACGATTTTTCAAGAAGGGATTAATGTGTGGAATGTTGTTTATGTTTGCTTAGAGATTTTGAACATGTACTATTTTAAAAAACTCTGAAATCGGGCGAACTCTGCCTAACGGACATTCCTGCAATTCTTTTTGAGTCATATCCTTAACCGCGCCACTGTTTATGTTTATTTTCACCCGTTTTTCGAACTCAAATCCCTTCTCAACATCAACTCTTAATTTATATATTCCACGAAGAGTTGCTCTATTCGTCTCGAATAATCCTACAACGTCACCATTGGACGTTGATAATACCAGTTTTTCGTCACTTGGCATCGGCTCAACGCTTTTACAATTTCCAAACAAATGAATATGTTTATCCCTAGGAAAAGTGTATCTTCGAATTTCGAATCGCCGGTTCGGATTTGTTCTAGGAATAAGCCGGATAGAGCTAAGTGCTTCAAGATCAAATCCAAGTACGCGTAAAGGACGATTGGCAGGAGGAGATCTGGACCTGGCACGAAGAGGAGTATCAGCAGCAGGAGAAGACTCGACCGAAGATTTAAGCCTGGCAGGAAAAAATATTATTTATAATTATAATAAAAATAGTAGTAACTTTTTCTCCCCTAGGGTCTGTAACACCTTGTAGTTGGTGGAAAGGCTTAAGCTTGTGGGACATGCGGGCCAAAAGGAACTCGGCCTGCATGGGTATGTATAAGAATTAAAGGATCCCTATAAACGGGCTCTTCGGGTGTGCATGATTACGGTATGGTAGAAGGGCGAAAAAGCCTAGCTGACACGGGCCTTCTGGATCCCTGGGTTGAGGCCCCTCCCGGACCGATTTACAGCTTTGTAATCGGGACATGAATGACCTGCTACCCGCATAGCGACCAAGAAACAGCCCTCCGGCTGTTATGGTGGTATGCAAGCGGATATTTGAACATTGAATGTTTCACTCAATGTGACCACCCTTCTGAGCCATGGGTGTAGAGTGATCTAGCTCGTGGCACTTTGGTACCTAGGGGTTACGAAGGTATCCTTACGGCTTCTCGAGGACACCGGACGATCTCCGAGCAATTAGTCATATCCCTGCATGTAATGCTCTGCAGGGGCGGACCTTTTATTTCCCTAGCTTCTCGTGGGATTAAAATGAACACGCATAAAAAGGAAAACGGAAAAGAAGGAAGAAGGGAGGTGGCGGAAACGTTGGGCCTTAATGGGTCTAAGATAAACCTTTCCTCCATATCAGTCTCTCCGGCAAGCCAAAGTCAGGTGGCGGCTGTGCCCCCAGCTCCCTCGGAAGCTGAGGGATCGACGGTCCCTCTAAGCGAGGCTATGGTAACAGGAGAGGCTAATCAGTTTCCCCAAAAAAAAGAAACGCATCAACGGTTCCCTGAAAAGGAGACTGAAGAGGCAAGCACAGCAGGCTAGCAGAGCAGCTGCTGGATGGTGGCTACGCTTTTGAAGAGACACAAGGCGGCTTAGCAGCCGACGAATAGAGAGTCGTCGGGAGCTGAACTGACGGCCGCTCAGAGGAATGAACCCCTGACAAAGGTGGTGTCCGATACCAACTACCCGGACTCGATTCTCACTACGGAGCAGTATGAGATCTTCAGGGAGGCTACCTGATGGGCGCTCAAAAGAGTGTTCCCAGATCAATGGCCAAAATTCGTGACCTCCTTTTGCAGGTGAGGGGTCTTCGTACTTCTGGCAGCCGACCTAGCGACTAAAGCTTGGCTACTTGAAGCACTGGTCGAGACGAAGCCGTCAATTAAGGCAGCGTCCTGACGAATCGTCAGGCACGATATGTTTTAAGAAGAGGACACAGTAGGAGGCACTAGGCATCTCCTAGTTGCGCAGATTCCTGAGTCCCAGACGAGGGCTCTCGCGGCCCTCAACAACAGTCCCTTCTATCACTTTGGACAGGTCAACTTTAGAGTTGCCGGCCAGGGACAGGAAGAGCCTGTTGGTACACAGGAAGATCGGGAGCAGACCGAAATGACTGTTGCTGTTCTAAACATGACCAAAATCAACTTGTATCACAGCAAAGGCGCCTCTGCAATTTTTGCTGAGCGGCATGGCTGCGGGGCACACAGGTATCTTGCTAATCCAAGAACCTGGATAGTTCGAGATACCATAAGGGGATTTGAGAGGGGGGGGCAGTCTTTTTTCTTACAGGAACCCCAAGGCGGTTAAACCAAGGGCCTGCGTACTGCTAAAGGGAGTTAACGCTGTCCCGCTACTTGATCTATGTTCGATAGACCTGATGGTAATGGTCACGGATCTCAAAGAAAAAGGAAGACTAGTTCTGGGATCGGATTATTATTCTTATGACAGTGATACCAACCCACCAGTGGCGGTATGTACACTGCTGGAATATTGCAAGGTAAGGGGTATTCCTCTTCTGCTGGGATGCGATGCTAATTCCCACCTTACTTTGTGGGGCAGCACGGACATCAACTCAAGAGGTAATGACCTACTGAAATACCTAATCACCACTGATTTAGATATTCTGAACACGGGGAACGCCCCGACGTACCGTTACTCCATTAGGGAGGCAGTCATTGACATCACTCTCTGTACCAGTAGTTTTAGAGATAATACCAAGAAGTGGAAAGTTTCAGATGAACCCGCTCTCTCAGATTACTCAGAGATAGATTTCCTGCTTGAATCCATTGTGCCCGCTGGCCTTAAATGGGTCAGAAATCCCAGGTACCCAGGTCAATTCGAGACATCGATGCCGTGGAGATGGCAGCTAACATTTTCACGGAAGCCATCAAAGCTACTTATGAAAGTAATTGTCGACCTACAAGAGTCCGAAAGACTGAGGAGAGGAGCTGCCATGATCACACATGGTGTGCCTATTGCAGTCGTGGAATGGACGTGTCACATGTTGGCCAACAGTGATGTCCGCAGAGAGGAGTTTTATCGCCCTTGCTGTGATGCTTAGTAGTGGTTGAACTGTTCTATCTACTCTCGAGTCAGGGCCACCGCATCATTGGCTATGCGATATACTGGTTATCGTGCGCGGTCAGAATCTGGATGTGCTCTTCGGAGTAATGCAGCAAGCACTAATGAGAGAGGATTCATGGTGCAAGAAAACTGGACTATCGTTCAATTCAAGTAAGACAGGCGTAGTTGTTTTCATCAGAAGGTATAAGTGGGGAACCACAAGTATACTGAAACTTGGAGTACAACAATTGGAAATCGAAGAACGAGCTAAATATCTAGGAGTAATTCTAGATAAGAAGCTGTTATAGAATGAGCACCTGAAAAACAAGTCCCAGAAGCTAGTAGCGACACTGTGGCTCTGTAGAAGAGTTATAGGGAAAAGCTGGGGCTTGAAACCGGAGACAATTATGGGGACATACACAGCGATCTTGCGACGCAGGCTAAGCCATGCGGTGGTGGTCTGGTGGAGCAGGGTCGAGCTGTCCACTATGAAGTCTCGACTGGAAAGGATCAGGGGACTGATTTTGAGAGGCCTCGAAGTTGATACCCACGATGGCACTGAGGGTACTAATAGGTTTGGTGCCCCTCCATCTCACCATCAAGGCCGTGGCTGCAAAGGCAGCCTGGAGGCTAAATTTGGTGAATGACAGAAGCATCTCGAAAGCAGTGAAGATCCCAGTCGACAGCGCGAGGACGCCGACCCTGAACATGCCCAGGGACCAAATGGACACACGCTACCTCTTCGACAACAATTATCGAGTTAGTCTATCCACTAAAGAGGAATGGCTTAACGGTGACGCACACCTGCCTAGTGATGAAGCCAACTGGTTTACAGATGGCTCCAGGAGCGAGGAGAATTGAGGAGTCGGTGTATATTATAGAAGGCATGAAATGGGCTTTACAATCGAGATAGGCTCCTACGCCATAGTTCTACAATCTGAGATTTTGGCCATACTCCAGTGCGCCTACAAAGCAAAAGAGTATGACAACAGAAGAAACTTCCGTATCGGCTCAGACAGCAGGGCTGCTATGTTGACCTTGAATGGAACAGCGACTACGTCGCTAATTGTATGGAAATGCTCTAAGGCACTGAATATGCTAGCGATGGAAAACCGAGTTAGTCTGCTATGGATCCCTGGACACAGCGGTATCAAGGGCAATGAGATATCGGATATGCTAGCCAAACTAGCAGCAAGAAGAAATTTTACTGGACCCGAGCCAGCTGTAGGTATCTCCAGTAGGTCATTCACTGAAGAAATTAACAGTTGGCTGATTGAGGAACATCAGAATGAGTGGGATTTGGTCTCTGGTTGCAGACAGGCTAAAACGCTCTTGGGCTCAAATCTTAACTCTAACCGAGAAAGAGAAATACTCAAGCTCGGGAGAAATGAAATCAAAGTCCTAACAGAAATGTTTATAGCACATGGGTATCTCGGATATCAGAGACATAAGATAGGGCTTGCGGATAGTCCCCTCTGTCGCCTGTGCGGAAAGGATAATGAGACAGCTACTTGCATCCTTCGTCACTGTCCTGCGATTGAGGAGAAACGTCTAACACTTACAGGCAATTACTGCATCAGTGAGTCAGAGATATCAGCCAACAGCGTGGCTGCCGTTCTTTCCCTATGGAGAGGGCTTTGAAGTCACTCTTAGGTTCACAAGGGGACGCAACGGGATAACCTAAGCATCAGGGGCTGTTACGGTCTCAACCCAGAACTAATAATAATAATAAATAGTAAACTTTAATAATTAAATAAATAAAAGAGACCTTTCAGGAGAATCAGATGGTCCGCGACGAGAAACACCGGGTGGAAAGTCAGATTGTGAACTCAACTCTGCAACAAGAAACAAAAGATTAAATTTTCCTTGTGTCTACCGGCATATTTTTCTGTTACAGCATTTTTTTTGCGGGCAGAGGATTACCTAACCTCGGCTGTCAACTGGAATCGCAGTATTAAATGCGGAAAGGCAAGAAGGGATTGTCACATTCTTCTCCTGGGATTGATACGAAATCCCAATTTCGAAATTCCCTGATTTTCCTTAACCAATTTCTCATTTTTCTTAATGGTTATACATTTTTATTTAGGTATTAAAACAACATTACACATAGCAGGTTGATAATATTGGTGAAGAAAATGTTTCTAAATTTATTTTAAAGACTTTTAGTGGCAACAGTCAAACAAAATTTGATAAAGGGGTACTTCGAAGATCTTACGTAAGGATAATTTTCGTGAAAGAAAATAATTTATTAAAGTATAAATGATCGACAAAATGACCATTATAGCTTATAGTGTGTAGAAACTTACATGAAATAGTACAATAATTGTTTTCTTGGCAAAAACAGTTTTAATAGGAAATGTGTGTTTTCACTAAATACGATGAAAATTCCATTCGCAATACTTGATTGATGATAAATCTTTATTTTTTGTATTCACTAATTGTTTGAAACTCGTAAAAACAATGGTAAAATTGTTTTGAGGCGCAAATTAAAATGTAAGTTTACCCTATGCCGTAGCCAATACTTTTTTTTATGAAGTTTGAATTTTCGCGCTAACTTCTCTTGCGTGATCTACAGATACGACGGAGCAGAGTGGGTGTGCTCACTTAGTGTCAAATTCTTGGAATTATACTCCCCTAGAGCCCCGCCAGACTGGCACTTACCGGGAGTGTACTGTAAATGAATTTTCAAACAAAAAATAATATAAATCTTCTACCAAAGTTATTGAAACTTCAATCCAAGAAAGACGACTTTTTAACAAAGTACATGAATTTTCAACCAGATAGTTAAATTGTTAACCAAAAAAAAACAAAATCTCAAAGAAACAGTTAAAATTTTAAACAATGAAATGCATCTTTAACCAACAAGATCAATTTTCAACCAAAAAGATTAATTTTTCACCTAAAACGAACAATTGTCAACAAAAGGGTTAAGTTTTCATGCAAAAAAAATGAATTTTCAACTAAATTGATGAATCTTCAACATCTTCTACCAAAAAATGAATTTTTATTCAAATACATAGTTGAACTTGCGACAAAACAGATAAATTTTCGGGCAACAAGATAAGTTTTCAAAAAGAAGAATAATTTTCCACCAATTAATATGAATTTTTAAGAAAATACATGAATTTTCCATTAAACTGTTAAATTTTTATCCAAATAAATAAATTTTCAACGAAAGAAGGTTAATTATCAACCAAGAAGATTAATTTTGTACCGAAAAAGATGAATTTTTATCAAAATACATTAATTTTAAACTAAAAAAGAAATATAAATCTTAAACCAAAGATGGAATAGTTATATTTTCAAATAAACTTTTTTTTTGTACAAAAAAAGTCTTATGAACTAGAATGATTCATCAAGCAAAAAAATAAATTTTAGCATAGTTGTGGAATTTTATACCAAAATAGTAAATTTTTAACTCAAGAAGAAGATTGTTCAACAAAACAGTTAAATTTTCAACCAACAAATAAAATTTGTAACAACAAATAAAATTTGTAACAACAAAATGAATTCTTTACGAAAAAAATGATAAAATACAAAAATGATGTAATTATATGTCAGGATGTGTATTACAAATTTCTCGATTATTTGAGCCAGTGATCTCACTATAGAAAATTTGTGGGTTAGGTTCAATTCATTAGGATTCCCGTGGAATAAATTCAGATTAAATGTGTACTCATTTCAGAAAAACTCAAATAAAGTTTGAAAGAAAAAAGCAATCGGAATAGAATGTAGATTAAATCGCACAAATTGTGATTTGCATATACCTTGAAAAATGGATTTAAAATCATACATATATTATATCATTATATTCACCAATAGAATTGAGGAAAACCACCAACGATGAGACGAGAATATAAGAAATCATCATCTGTTCTAATTAGATAAAAAACTGATTAATTGAATTATAAAGAATTTGATTAACGACGTGGCTAATGAATATCCTTGTGCTTCGTTAGACTTTATAGTCGTTATCTCTTACAGTCTTTGCGTTAACTTTGTCCTTCAAAGATATTGACATTTCATTAGAGTTTTCATTCCGCTCGTTAAGACGGATTTTACGATTTATATAACCTTTTATAAATGAATAAATGATGAAGGAATTCACATGAGAAAGGTGATAAATGGAAGTTCAGGGTAAGGTATCACCCCAGGCGAAGAGCTTCACAAAGTCATCATGTGTTATAGATCCCAGATAAATTTTTTTTCGTTTTTGGGTAAAATCATGGAGAATATTTGTTTGATTTGATTTGAAATTTAATTTGCAAATTTATATTGATGAAATATTCTTGATAAATACAAAAGTTCTCATCGGATGTCATTAAAGTGCAATAAAAAGGATAATTTTTTATTTTGTCTTCTAACAATTGATATAAGTTACGACATTGTTTGTCTTTTATCACGTTCAAAAAGAGGGAAGGAGAGTTGGTACTTAAATTCAATTTGGACACGTCAACTGCTGTTTGTCTCCATATTTCACAATACAAATACTGTAGATAATAGATATCATTAATATCAGTTTACCTTGAGAATTTCAGATCAATAATGATACACGTGTCTGAAAAACGAAGTCCTACGTCTTTCTTTGATTTTATATTATTTTATATGATAAATGATGTACATCAAAAAGATTAGCCTTATTTTTTTAATGCTTTGTTATGAATTTAATTTCAATGTGCACATTGTTTACGAGGCTATGACATTAATTTGATAATTTTGTCAAAATAATATTTAATTGATCTATAGTTATAGTTTGTAATTTTACATGAAAAGAGTAGTAAGTTACCATATATCAACTCAAAATTTTTGCTCCACGTATTAATGGTAATTATTATCTAAAGTATTTGAATTGAAAAATGCATACATATAGCAGTTGACGTGTCGAAATTTA
>CAKNWT010322690.1:0-11085 GCA_932066315.1 Andricus coriarius
AAGTATTACATTTTTCTTTGAGGATTCATTTTTTTGGTTTGATGAATCAAATAGTGGTTTAAAGTTGAACTACTTCGAAAAAATTCATATTTGTGGTGGCATATTAAACTTCTTCGGTAGAAATTTAAACTATATGCTTCAAAAACATCCAATATTCCTGTTTAATATAAAAATTGAACTTTCTGGTAGAAAATTAATGTTTTTTGTTGAAAATCCCTCTGTTTGGGTAAAAAATTAATTTTTTTTTCAACTTAAATTTAACTGGTTGAAAACTCATTTTTTTTTTTTAAATTCGTTTTTTAAACTTAAAGTTTGAGCATTCTGCTTTAAGCTAAAAATTGATCTTTTAAATTTGAAAATTAAAGTTTTTTGTTGTAAATTTATCTTTCTTAATTAAAAATTACCTTTCTTGTTGAGAATTGTTCTTTCCCGTCTAAAAGTCGACTGCTTTCTAAACATTCCAATTTTTAACTTAAAAATTACCTATTTTTTCAAAATTCATCTATCTTGGCAAAAAATTAATCTTGTATGTTGAAAATGCACCTATTTTGTTCAAGTTTGAGCTACCTTGTTGTAAATTTTTCTTTTTTGTTAAGTAAAACTGGTTCTTCATTGTTTTTTTTTCTTCAAAAAAGTTTTCTTAACTGAAAATTTAACAACTCCATTTTTGGTTGTAAACTTATTTCTTTTAGTTGTAAATTCAACTATTTGTTCAAAAATGTAACTATTCTGTTGAAAGTATAATAATTTTGTTGAAAATTTAACAATTATGTTAAATCGTCTTTTTTGGTGCAAAAATTAACTGTTTTTTTTCAATTCATCCTTTTGGATTGAAAATTCACTTTTTATAGTACGTTGAATTCACCGAAAAAGAAGAATTTGTAAGAAAATAGCTAAATCCTCAAACTGTTTTTTCCAATAGAATTAATTTTTTATTAAAATAGAGCAGTATTTAACAAAATACTTAAGTTTCCAACTCATAAAGAAAAAATGTTTAATAAAAAATATGAGTTTTAAAGAAAAAAGTTGAAATTAACATTTAAGTTTAAGCCAAATAGTTGAGTTTTCAAAAAAAAAAAAAAAGTTCTCAACTAAACATGTTGTAGTTGATATTTCAACGAAAAATGATTATATTTATTAACAAAAAGTAGTCGAATTCAATCAAAAAAGAACATTTTTTACCAACATAGTTGTATCCTCAACCAAAACAGATTCATTTTTCACCAAGCAGTTGCAAAAAGCAAATGGAATAATTACATGCTCAGTGAAGAAAATTAATTAAAAAAAAAAAAATGTTGGTAAAATTTCTAACTGAGGAGATGAACTTTTAACCATCTTGATGAAGCTTCTAAAAAAAATATCAATCTGCAAGAAAAGAGTTTAAAATTGAGCCGAAGAATTCAATTTCCATCCAAAAAGTACATTTTGTAACCAAGAAGATTAATTTTTTACAAAAAAGTATCATTCATAAACAAAATATATGAACTTTCAAACAAGAACTTCTTTTTCAACTCAAAAAAAATTCTACTAAATATTTTAGTTTTAAAGTAAAAAAACATGAATATTTAACCAAAAATGACATCGTTAAATTTTCAGTCAAAAACATTAATTGTCATCAAAAAATGATATGAATGTGCATCAAAATAGTTCAGTTTTCTACCAAATAAATGAATCTTCAACAACAAATAATAAATTTTTAAGAATGCAGTTTTTTTTAACTGAACATCAGTTGAATTTAAAACCAAAAATATTGACTTTTTAACAAAATAGTTGCAGGTGCAACAACATAAGTAAGTTTTCAGTCAAATAGTAGCATTTTTAACCAAACGAGATGAATTCTGACCCAAAAAATATTGTTTGAGACGTTTAACTGAAAAAATAGCTTATAACCAACTATAGTTTGATTTTCTTATCCTATTTTTTTAAAGTTGTTCTGTTGTCTAAGTTAATCTTTAATTTATGTCAATATTCTAGCATGAAAAAAATTTTAACTTTTAAATTATCAAATTGATATAAAGCGAATCAGGTTCTCAAAAAAAAGATTGCTGCATTTTCGAAATATATTATAGTTAAACGACTTTCTTTAGATAGGATTATTTAACTCGTTTAAAACATATTTTAAATTTCAGGAGACATAAAAATGTGTTATTATAGAATTATAAAGTGCTTATGTTTTCAATAGCAGGAAATAAAAATCTAGGGAACTAAACGCGTGCATTAACTGGCAGTTCCTTTAATACTTTGCAGAGTAAAGACTAAAAAGAGAGATTACGACCTCTTCGACTCTCTTTCCATTAGCAGTAGAGTAACAATAAAACCGCAAGATTTATTGTCACTGAAATACCATTTATTCGTTATGCACGCAACATTTAGCAAAACAGTGGATGGACCGTTTATTCCGAATATTGTACCTTCTTTTTCGTTTCATAACAGAGTTACGATCCACGACATAAGGTGCGAAATTGCGACAGAAACTGCGAGTTAGCCCCATCGCGACATAAAGTTCAGCGGCCGCATCGAGGCGGAATAAAGTAATAACTGTAATTGATCTGATAAGTTATTACCGCTCACCTCTACTTCTACATGTAGAAAGTCCAGCGACTGTTTGACGGAATTAGGAATTCATGGCTTTGTCCTAAAAAAATATAGAACTCACTCCTCAACTCTTGGACAGGTAGCAAAACGTTATAAAAATGGAATAACTTTACTTTCTCTAGCCACCTAATTTCCTTTCACTACCCTG
This sequence comes from Andricus coriarius, assembly GCA_932066315.1. Lineage (NCBI taxonomy): Eukaryota > Metazoa > Arthropoda > Insecta > Hymenoptera > Cynipidae > Andricus > Andricus coriarius. Next base: position 2,744 of record CAKNWT010322690.1, read on the forward strand.
GGTTCATTGAGTTGTGAGTTGTGAATTAGAAAATCTCTTTTTTCATACGCGACGCGCATGTACCGAGAATCTTTCAATATTAGATACAAAAACCCTTCCGCAGACTTTTCTTCATTCGGCAGCTAAGTATGTTCATTTCGGGATAAGGAAGGGACACATTTCTCGCACAGGCAGAGTGGGAGAACCGGGTATAGAAGAAAGCCGCGCATACAGCGCCAGTGAAACTCGACGCGCGCATCTCCCTCCACTCGACTTCTCCCACTCCAGCCAGCTTCCCGCGAGGCCCCTCGGGTTTAAAAAGACGCGTTCCTGCACGGAACGGTCAGTAGCATGAGGCCTGGTAATCCGCTCTGATCTAAGTCATGCACTCCCACTCTTGTCTCAAAGCCTAACGACTGGTCATCCGCCCTTAGGACTGATGCGTCTTAGGGTTGGCAATCTGCTTTCGTCTCGAAAGGCTGATCATCGGCTGCTGGTTCTTACCACCTTGTAAGACTGGACCAATGGCGCTGACGGACAGCGACTTTTATCAAGTGCGCCAGCGTCGCGCAATGGTGTATTGAGGAAGAGAACTAATGTTCTCTTCGTTACTCCTTCTTTGCGCGACGCCTGTGCAGTTGAAAAAGTCGTGGTCTGATAGCAACACTGGACTGGACATCCGTTTTGGGACCAGACGTCACTGATCATTTACTAAAATCCACACCCCACCCCGCCGCGTATAACCGAACTTTCTCTCTCTCGTTCAATGAGACTGCCATAAGCACTACTTGTGTCTATACCGAATAAACTTTTTACGTTTCGTTTGAAACCTCTCTCAATTTGTTTGCGCATTTACTTTGTTCCCTTCCCTATTCCTCCTGTTCATCTGATATTGTTCGCACACTAGCTATACTACTAAATGAATGCTATCAAAGTGCTTCCTTCTCTCTTACTCACACATTATATCATGTTGTCTCTTAACGCTCTTTGGACCAAAAAATCAGTGACGCGATTGCAGTAAGAGTAAGGATTCTATCCTTCCAGCTTTCATTATTAAATAACTAAGTTTTGATATTGTGTTTTTAGCCAGTGAAATGAGATAACTTTTTTCTATAGAATGACTGTTTCTGATCTACTTAGGCTGAACGAAATTGTTATTTATTTCTACTTGTGAAAAATCCTTTTCTAGTTCCGCTGGGACTAAAAAGCAGATCTAAGATCGTAATTCCATCGACTTTGCCCCGTACCCTAGCCGATTTTCTCCTGTACCATAAACCAAATTTTTTGTATACCATAATAGGTTACGCAACATTTTTTCGTAGGTGCTTGCCGCCTACTTCGACTACTTTTTTTTCAATTTTCTGTCATTTTTTGAGAATTCGCAAATAATCTTCCATTGAATGTAAAAGAAAAAAAAACGTGTTCCAATTGTAAAATACGTGTCCCTTTATTTTGACTCGAGAGTAACATATCCCACTCTATAATCATTGCGACATGACCAAGATTTTTTGTTTAAAATTTTGCTTGATTTAAAAAAAAAGTATATAAACAAAGTATATAAACAAAATTCAACATCTTCCAAACCAATTATTATCTAGCCACATCAATTAATATCAACTAATCATACAGCATGGTTGGAAGAAGATACACCAATGGAATAAACCAAGTATACAAGTAGATTTTTTCCAACGATGGGTTAGTATACATTTCAAAATCCAACATCTTCTGATTAAATGCTTACCTAGTCAACATCAACTAACCATACAGCACGGTTGAAACAATATACAACAACGAAACAAACCAACTATACAGATAAGTTCTTTCCAAGGATGAACCAGTATACCAACAAGATCAAAAATTTTCTAATAAAATGTTTACCTGGTTATCATTCATTATTATTACTTAATCATGTAGCATGGTACGAATAAGATAAAACAATGGCAAAAATCAAATATACAGATACATTCTTTCCAAGGATGGATGAGTATACAAACAAAATTCAACATCTTCCAATTAAATTCTTTCCTAGTCAACATCAATTAACATCAACTAATCATACATCACGGTTGGAAGAATATACAACAATGAAAAAAGGCAACTATACAGGTAGCTTCTTTCCAAGGATGAACGAGTATACTGACAAAATCAAACATCTTTTAATTAAATGCTTTCCTAGTCAACGTCAACGAATCATAGAACACGGGTGGAAGAAGATACAACAACAGAACAAAAAAAAAAACTGTACGGATGGGTTCTTCCCATGAAAGGACCAGTATGCTAACAAAATCCAACATATTCTAATTAAATTCTTATCTGGTCAACATCAATTAACATCAACTAATCATACAGCACGGCTGGAAGAAGATTCAATATATGGAACAAGCCAACTATACAGATGTGTTCTTTCCAAGAATGAACCCGTATACCAACAATATCCAAAATTTTATAATTACATGGTTAATTTGACCATCATTAATTATTACTAGCTAAGTATATAGCATTGTGAGAAAAATATACAACAATGGAACAAACAAACTATACAGGTAGGTTCTGTCCATGTATAGACCAGTATACTAACAAAATCCAACATATTCTAATTAAATTCTTAGCTGGTCAACATTAATTATCATCGAGTAATCATACAGCACGGTTGAAGGAAGATACAATAATGGAACAAACCACCTATAAAAAATGGGTTATTTTCAAGGATGGACCAGTATACCAACAAGATCCAAAATTTTCTGATAAAATTTTTACCAGGTCATCATTAATTATTATCAGCTAATCGTATAGCATTGTAAGAATAAGATACAACAATGGAAAAACCCAACTATACAGATGAGTTATTTCCAAGGATGAATAAGTATACAAACAAAACGCAACATCTTCCAATTTAATTCTGAGCTAGTCAACTCCAATTAACATTAAATAATCATGCAGCACGGCTGCAAGAAGATACAGTATATGGAACAAGCCAACTATACAGATGTGTTCTTTCCAAGGATAAACCTGTATACCAACAAGATCCAACATTTTATAATGAAATGGTTAATTTGATGATCATTAATTATTACTAGCTAAGCATAAAGCATTGTGAGAATAAGATCCAACAATGGAACAAACCGAATATACAGGTAGGTTCTTTCCATGTATAGACTAGTATACTAACAAAATCCAACATATTCTAATTAAATGCTCAGCAGGTCAACATCAATTAACATCAACTAATCATACAGCACGGTTGTAAGAAGATACAACAACGGAGAAAACCAACTATACAGATAGGTTCATTCCAAGGATGAACCAGAATACCAACAAGATCCAATATATTTTAATAAAATGCTTACCTGGTTATCATGAATTATTATCAGCTAATCGTATAGCACAGTAAAAATAAGATACAACAATGGAAAAAACCAACTATACAGATGAGTTCTTTCCTAGGATGAATAAGTATACAAACAAAATTCAACATCTTTCAATTAGATCCTTCACTATTCAACACCAATTAACATAAACTAATCATGCAGCACGGTTGGAAGAAGATACAACAATGGAACAAACCAACTATACAGATGGGTCCTTTCCAAGGATGAACCAGTATACCAACAAGATCCAAAGTTTTCTAAAGAAGTGTTTGCCTGGTCATCATTAATTATTTTCAGCTAATCATAAAGCATGGCAAGAATATGATACAACAATGGAAAAAACCAAGTATACAGGTAGGTTCTTTTCAAGCAAGGATGGACGAGAATACTGACAAAATCGAACATCTTCTAATCAAATGCTGACTTGGTTAAGATCAACTCATTATACAGCACGGTTGGAAGAAGATACAACAATGGAGCAAACCAACTATGCAGATGGGTTATTTCCAAGGATTGGTAAGTATACTAACAGAATACAACATCTTTTAATTAAATTTTTACCTAATCAGCATGAATTAACATCAACTAATCATACAGTAAGGTCGAAAGAAGATACGGCAATGGAACAAATCAACCATATAGGTAGCTTCTTTTCAAGGATGGACCAGTAAACCAACAAGATCCAATATTTTGTAATCAAATTTTTACCCAGACATCAGTAATTGTTATTAGCTAATTATATAGCATGGTAATAATAGGATACTTCAATGGAAAAATCAACTATACAGATAAATAATTATCTGGTCAGCATCAATTATCATCAGCTGATCATACAAGACGGTTGGAAGAAGATACAACAATGGAACAAATCAGCTATACAGGTAGGTTCTTTTCAAGGATGGACGAGTATACTGACAAAATCGAACATCTTCTAATTACATTCTTACCGGGTCAATAGCAATTAACATCAACTAATGATACAGCACAGTAGGATGAAGATACAACAATGGAACAAACCAACCAAAGAGATCGGTTCCTTCAAAGGATGGTTCAGTACATCAAAAATATTAAGCACCTTCTCATTAAATTATTACCCCATGAACATTAATTATCATCAGATATGTATCTGATGTTTATTATAAAAAAAAAGCTTTAATAATTTTTAAAAATAAATGTAGTGAAATCCTGGAAGACGCGTGCCTTATTTGATCTAATGTCCCAATCATCTTTATTGCAATAACAGTACACTATTTTTAACCCCAGACAATTATAAGCATTCTTTTGTCCCGAATTAAGAATGTTCACAAATTTTCTACAACTTATTGTAGACTGAATTTAGTTCCCCACTTACGTTTTTTATGCTCAATGCAAAACTTTTACCCCAGTCTATTATTGGTTATAATTACAAGACACGTTTGCATTCAGTACTGAGAATTTTAAAATCTTGTATTAAAAGTTATTGGAGATTTGTAAAATATTGCTATTCGTCCAAGATTCCATGACCATTTCTACACTTTTCACAAGACAACCCGGAAAAAACTGGTATGGTTGCAGTAACTGAAATTATCAAGTTGCATCCAATATGGTTGCATTTTCCAATAGTCTTGTTGAAACATCTTTTATTTACGTTGTCTGATCCAAATAACATGATTGACACAACCCCGCGTGTAGTTGGGTGACCCCATGATATATTTGTCACAAACACAATCTTGTAGCTACAGGCTTGTAGCTGCCTCAACCACATTGTTTGGATCTCCGACAACCGAAGTGTTTGTATATCATCCATTTCTGATTGTTGCGTTCAGTTGCGCAGATTTAGGGGAAAATTTACAGGAATGCAAGCTTTTCTGGCCTTATTTCATAGAAATTTTTTTCGCATATTAGAAAAATGCGTATCGCCTTATTTCTGCAAACAAACATGACAACATGCAGATTTAAATAAAACTTAATGAATAAAGACTGCAGATCATTTTTCTTCGACGAGCAATGCTGGTTGTGATAGGCAAACTCTATGCATAAGAACCTCAACTATCTGGTTGTGACAACCACACTATATACTTATAACAACCACACAGTGTAGATGTTATAACTTGTTTCAAAAACAAACAGCTATGTGATTGTAGGAACAACAGTTTTAGTTGGCCCTTATTATACTACTTTTGTGGTTGTGACAGCCATATTTATGGCTATTACAACCATACTATTTAAAGCTTTTTGTATTTGAAATAACGTATTAAAAATTTTATAAACAAAAAAGTAATGCCAAGGTAACGTGTTACTTTTGACTTGTAACATCTGAAGCAGTGCTTTTTAGACAAATTAATTCATGCATTCAAAGCTGGATGGAGTTAAATCCTTAATCATGCTCAGCAGACCAGAATTACACGAAAGCCATGTCATGGACCAACGCCTCTCGATCGGCTTGAAGACAGAAGGGTTCAAATTCGTGCGAAAGGTCAAGAGTAAAACGGGTAATTATTAACGACCTGGGGCAGACCATTTCCATTATCTCTAGCGCCAGGCTGCTTGCTTAATTGTCACCTACAACAGTCTTAGTCGCGTAAATTTTCCAGTTTTCTTTCAAATCATTCATCCACATAGGACGATAATATCTACGTAATGCTTAAAATTGATTAATTTGGAAAAAATTAAAATTTCCGAAACAGCGGACCCAAAAATTTGGGTCCAAACTTGCATTTTTTAGAGTTATTAATCAAGAACGATCAAACATTCTGAAAAAATAGTACTCCGCGTTTAATTAGTTAAAACTTAAGTAATTCAAGTAACTTTAATTCTTGATTTAAACTAACTTCACATAGTTCAGTTTTTCTGGCGAATAATCAAACCAAGACATAACTTAAAGTCAACTGAAACAACAAGAAGAAGCAAAAAAAATATTTTTTCATTTATATCGATAACAGGCTTCATTCTCTAAAATTTTCTAAAAACAGAGGAACCAAGTAGATTTTTCTCGTAAATGGGAGAATCAATTCTTTTAAATGAAATTCATGTGGGTATTATTATATTCTAAACAATTTCAGTTCCTGATATTTTCATTATTTTAACAAAGTAGTTAAACATCCAACCAAAAACTCAGTTTTCAACAATAAATGTAATGTAGATGATATTTCTATTTTTGAATCAATAGTAATTAAATTCAACCAAAAATTATGAAATTTATGCCAGAAGAATAAAATTTTTAACCGAAAAAGATTTTTTAGACCAGAATAAAACCAAATTTAAATCAAATCGTTTAATTTTCTACAAAACAGTAATAATTAGAAAAAAGAAAATACTAATTTTCAACCAAAATAAAGTTTTTATTCCAAAAAGATACATTTTTAACCAAACAGTTTAATTTGAAGTCAAACGATAACTTTTTAATAAGATTCTTAAATTTTCATCACAATAATTAAATTTGAAAAATAAATATTGGATTTTTAAACAAAAAAAAAGTATAAAATCTCTACCCAAAGAAATCAATTTTCAACAAAAAGAGTGTAATTTTTATCCAAGAAAAAAAATTTCAACCAAATTGTTAGATTTTTAACAAAAAAGTTTATTTTCGCCAAATTCGTCATTTTTGAACCCAAAAAGATGAATTCTCAACCAAAAATATAATAGTGGACCGTTTTATTGAAAATTCTTTTTCTTTTAATTAATTTTCCTAATTGCTACTTTAAATATTCCAGTTTTGATTTCAAAATTATATTTTATAGTTAAAAATTAAACTATTTGATCACAAATTTATTTATGTTGATAACTTTTTTTTGTAGAAAATTATTCTTCTACCTCTAAAATTAAATTTTTTTTATGCTGAAAATTCGTTGTTTTTTTTCTTGAAAATTATCTTTTTCATCTGAAAATTGAAACTGTTCTATTTTTTATTGTAAATTAATTATTTTTGTTTAAAATTTAACTATTTGGTTAAAAATTATTGCACTTTAGTAAAAAGTTGTCTTTTTTGGTAGAAACTTAATCTTCTCTTTTGATTTTTTTTTTTTTTGAACTAATTTGTTGAAAATTCATTTTTTGGTTGAAGGTTCAACATTTTAGTTAAAAATTCATCTTCACTTGCATCTTCTACAAAAAAATGATAACATTTTTACCCAAATAGATGAATTTTCACCAAAAGAGTTGAATATTCAACCCAAACAAATTTTACAGTCAAGAAAGAATTAAATTTTAACCAAATTGTTGAATTTTTAACTAAAAGTTCATTTTTACACAAATTGGTTAATTTTTCTCTCAGAAACACGAATTCTTAACGAAAAATATAATAGTAGACCGTTTTGTTGGAAATTTGTTTTTTTTTTTTGTTTTGTTGGAAATTATTTTTTTCAACTGAAAATTGAACTATTCTATTTTTGATTGTTTATTACTCCTGTTTACTGAAGTTCAACTATTTGGTTCGAAATTAATGTATTTTGTTTTAAAAATTTCTTTTTTAGTAGAAAGTAAACCTTCTTAGCAAAAAATTCTTTTTTTGTTTGTTAAATATTTAAGTACTTGCTTGAAGGCTTAAATTTTGTTGAATATGTATAATTATAGTTGAAAATTCACCTTCAGTTGAATTTTCAAAAAAAAGGACCAAATTTCTACCCAAAGAGATTCACTTGCAACAAAAAAGTTAAATTTTCAACCAAGAAACATTTTTCAGTCGAGAAAGACAGAAAATTTCAACAAAATTTTAAATAAAATCCTTAAATCTTGTGGACTTCCGCGAAATACCTCAAAGTCCCTTAAAGTTTATAGCAAAGTGTAAAAGAAAAATTTTGAATTGAACCTATTTTGATATCAGCCTCCCCATCCAGCAAATTATTAACGAAAATAAAAAAGATTGTTTAAAATATATTTTCCTTTAATTTTTATTTATAATTTGTTTATAACTAAAAAGGCAGAGCAAAGTTGAATATTTCAGAAGAAACCGCAAATTTCTAGCACTTATCTAAGAGAAAATACTTATAAACAATAATAAATTGTTTAAACAACCAT